>ML778822.1:854156-873864 GCA_009831015.1 Picea engelmannii | reverse complement strand
ACACCTTTATAAATCTTTTTCCCTTATGCAAAAATTAGCCATGCATATTTTTTCTTAAACTAAACTTCACGAGAAGTGGGAGTTGTATCTTTTGCATTTTCCTCATTGTATTTTTTCGACTAAATAAATGAAATAAATCATATGACGAAATACATGTTGTTACTTTGATAATTTCAGAATGGAAAAAAATACTTTTATAAATCTTTTTCCCTCGTGCAAAAATTAGCCATGCAGATTTTTTTCTCAAACTAAACTTCACTAGAAGTGGGAGTTGTATCTTTTACATTTTCCTCGACTAAATAAATGAAATAAATCATATGAGGAAATACATGTTGTTACCTCGATAATTTCAGAATGGAAAAAAATACTTTTAGAAATCTTTTTCCCTGGTGCAAAAATTAGCCATGCAGATTTTTTTCAAACTAAACTTCACGAGAAGTGGAAGTTGTATCTTTTGCATTTTCTTCATTGTATTTTGACTAAATAAATGAAATAAATCATTTGAGGAAATACATGTTATTACCTTGATAATTTCAAAATGGAACCCCGGCTCAAATCTCTTGATATATTTTTCTATCTTACAAAAAAAAATAGGCTCCACTTCAATCACTCTTCTAGCTTTAGTGGTCAAGAACCTTTAAAAATGAGCGTGCTCCAATGAGAGTATACTCCTAACCTCTACTACATGCTTTTATATGTCTTCCTCAAACTTCAACACTTCAATAGCTAGCTGAAATCTTTTAGGTGGCTCGAAGGCATAGTATCTTCTACTAGATCCCAAATTTTAATGCAAGTCAACTACTCATCCTCAACCTGTTTCTACTATGGATTTGACATTCTAAGGTAGTAATTGTTGGCTTGTTGTATCCAATATAACTCACTCTGTATTTTGATTGGTGATCCTCTTCGTCTCAACTTTTTTGTATTTTCTTTATATAATTCACTTGATCATTCACTTTACCCTAATCTAAATTAGATTTCCGTTGTATAGTATTGATAGTGGCATGCCTAGCTCTTATAGCTCAAACACATTGGAAATGAGGTCTTTCTTTGTTTGATAATTAATTTTATCTTCCTCTAATACTTCATCAATGAAACCACTCACTATTTTTTTAATCTAAATTAGATTTTCGTTGTATAGTACTGATAGTGGCATGCTTAGCTCTTGTAGCTCAAACACATTGGAAATGAGTTCTTTCTTTGTTTGATCATTAATTTTATCTTCCTCTAATACTTCATCAATGAAACCACTCACTATGTTCCTATGAAGCCTTATAATATTTAAGTTGATTCTCTAGTAAAAAGACATATTTACCATAGTAAAAAGACCTATTTACCAAGGCTTTTAATATCTCACGTTTTAGGTTTTTCCATGTCCATCCCAGTATACGCTATAATTATAATTATGGCCTAGATTTATTCGTATAAATCAATGATTCCTTAGTGGTACATATAATGGAGGTATCCAAATCTACTTTCTTCATTATTATTTGTTTTCTCCTGTTTTTAAGCTATCAACTTTAAGTCAAAAATTTCTTCTAGGGTATATAGAATTGGTTGATCACTATAGGATAAAACATTCTCTAGGTTTTCTAGAGTGTGCATTTTCTCTAACACATGTGCCTTAGCTTTATTTTTTATTTTTGGAATGATCACATTATTCTTGATCAAGTTAATAACATTGTTAGGAGGTGGTGGTTTTGCAGGGGTTTGTTCTATTTATTACAGTGTTTAACTTTATGTATCTTGTTTATCTTTTTTTCTCAAACTTCTTCTTGTTGGATTTTATATTTCTCCTTCTCTTCCTATATTTTTTTTTTCTTCATATATCAACCTCTATTTCTCTTTTCTTTCTTCTTCTTGCACTTGTATCTATGCTTCTTCCTTTCTTCCACTTTATTATTCTTTTCTACCATTTTCTTTCACTTATCTTCTTTGTTTCTCAATATGTCTTATTTTTTATTCTTCATTTATTTTTATTTGTCCTTAGCCTATAATTTATCCTTTATATGTAATTCCTTCAAAACATTTTTTTGATCTCACCCTCAACTACTATCGTCTTGGATTCTTTTAGAATTTTGGCATTTACTTCTTCCTTTATTTTCTTCATTTGTTTATCCATTTTTATTCTTAATTCATCTTTTTGACAATGTATATTTTGTTCCTCTTATACCACTCCCAATGATTCGTTGTATTATTTCCTCATATCTCCTATTTTATTCTTCTTAATTCCATTTTCTTTTCATTTTATCCAACCTCATGCTGATCTGCTCGATTTGGTCATCTTGAGTCATGTTGTAGAAACTAGAAAGGTTTGAGGATTTTAGTTTAACTTGGACATTTTTCTATTCGCTCGAGTTCTCAATTGGACTTTCATTCTTCCATTTGTCATGAGTGTAAGGATAAGATATGGAAATTAATTCGCAATGTTTCCCCACAAGCCCAATAAGGTCATTCCTTCTAAACTATACTTGGAGAATTTCGTACTCCATCATACAATTGGTTTCTTGCCTAGCTTGTTTTGGATAATTTAAATGACAATGTCCCAAACTAGAATTAAAAGGGATGAAAATATCATTTTTTTCTTCTTTAAGTAGGAAAGCATTGAAACCATTTAAGAATGTTTGATAAGCTATCTCACCTCATACCAATCTACTAGAAACATACATGGGAAGAAAATGGAGAATTGTAGAAACACCATAAATTCTCATATTTGTATAATCTTCCTACAGATACTTATTCTCTATGATTCTAATAAGATTCATAGCATATTCTATTAATCGTGGGAATCCCTTGCAGAATATGAGATGATAGAGGGGAGACAAGAATTTATTGCAAATCATTGCATAATGTCACTTGCACTTATGTTCCCAATGTACTTGGAAATACACTTAAAGACTTTAACATATGTAACTCAAATTTACACCTAATCAAATTTACACCTAAAAAACATTGGTAACACATTTCACATCCAAAAAGTAAAATTCCATACAAAATCTAGGTACCACCCCTAAATTATATTTGGCACTTTGCAATCCTTGTATCATTTTACTTTGCAATCCTTGTATCATTTTGTTTAAAGAATAAAAAGTAATACCTTATGACAAGTGACAACGGTAACTAGGCATGTTTAAGATGCATTCAATCCTTCTCACAATATAGCACAATTGTTAGAGCCATTATATACACATAAGGCTCCTTAAAATTGGTCGTGGAATATACTCCATCAGCCTCTTATTCTTAACCCACCACGTGGTGAGTATTTCCTTAGTATTATGTTTTTCGTTAAATTGATAAAAAAACACCTTTTATCATGTATACTTCAAATTATAACAACTTGTAATATTTATCTAACTTAAATGGCATGTAGGAAATGTGCATCTTCCTTGGTCAAAATTGTTATGTTCTATGTGTCCGTAAAAAAACACCTTTTATCATGTATACTTCAAATTATAACAACTTGTAATATTTATCTAACTTAAATGGCATGTAGGAAATGTGCATCTTCCTTGGTCAAAATTGTTATGTTCTATGTGTCCGTATGAGAGATTATCCAATTAATGGCCTTTGAATACAATATGAATGGTATTTGCGCTACAAGAGAATGCACGCAAGATTTTATTAGATCATCTCATCTTGATGTCACTAGGGGAAATACATCATCACGGTATTTCTTTGTATGAAATCTTCTATACATTTCTCCCCATTTTAGGAAAGGGAGCTAAGAACACATATTGCCATCAATATCCTTGAAAATAGGTCTAAGTGGTTTTTTCTAAATTTTGCTTATTTGGATGATTGGAACATACTCCTCTTGGGAAGTTTCAACATTAATGGGTATTTTCTATTATTGTTCTGTATGATCCATTACTTTTTTTTCCCTCTGGGGATTTCTGAGGCATTGTGGTGAAATCTCTTCCCGGAGTTTTTTCCACTTAGGGGATTTCTTAGGCATTGTGGCTGAGACAGTGTGGAGGAAAAAAAAAAAAACATTTAATTTATATGAAACTTGATTTTTTTAATTGAACTAATTGTAATAGTTAAAATCATAACGACTTGAAAAGAAATCGAGAAGAATAGGATAATTTGTGTTTTTCTATCGGAAAGAGAACTTATAGTTTGTCAATTCTTCAAAATGGTTCAAGCCAAAGAGTCATTCGTTTGAAAATTGAAAAGAGAGTCTTTAAACATACCAGAAAATTGAATTAATAGCAATGTTTTATAAGGGAGAAATAGATGTTAGAACATTTGAGATCTGCAACTGAAACTTGACTGTCTTGACTGTCGGTCCTAGGATATGAAAAAACCACGAAACTAAGAAAACCGTTTTAGGAGAGGAGTATTTTTACACTGGTAAACTGGATTCATCTAGCAACAGACTCAGAAACAGTCAATTCTCAACTCATAGTGTTCAATTCTTAGCTCGCACTGCGAAATACTCAATTTAATAACTCCAAACGGTAGAAGATCATATATTTATAGACAATTAGAAACAATCTTGCTTCATCATGAAAAAATTGAGTTCAAACCCAATCGGATTTTGTAAATCCTGATAAATTCATGGTGATTTGATAGTCCAGTGACAAAAACTCAGAATTAATGTCGAAGAGGTGCGAACAACGGTTATTGGCAGATTGTTTGAGTTTTATATTGGCAACGGATTTTGTAAATCCTGAATTTATTGGCAGATTGTTTGAATTTTATATTGGCAACGGATTTTGTAAATCCTGATAAATTCATGGTGATTTGATAGTCCATTGACAAAAACTAAGAATTACTGGTGAAGAGGAGCGAACAATGGTTATTGGCTGATAGTTTGAATTTTATATTGGTAACTAGTTTTCACTTTAGTGTTTTGGAAAACCTTTTAGACCGATAGATCCGTATTAAGTAACCTTTGGATGTATTAGAGACCTTTTTCAAAATGGCTTATATGTAAAGTTCGAGGGATTGCATGGATTTTTGAAGTCTGTGCAAAATAGGATGATTGATGACTCAGGAAACTTTGGAGCATGAAATTTTGAAATCATGGCTATGGACTCTACAAGCCACATTAGTCATCTTTAGATCGCAATGAAAAAAACTTTTTCTATGGCCCAAACTTGGTTGTTAATGCAAATAATGACTCATTGGCCAAAATCCAAACTTATGTGATCAATTTGTTTTTCAAACTTTTCATCGACCCTCTTAAAGAATTGTGCACTACACTAGTTTGGGGAAAGTTTAAAACTTTTGATCGCTGCTTGTTAACAAATTATCTAAAAGTAAAAAATATTGTGGATGATTGGCTAGAATAAAAACTTTAGCGTTGTGCTCCTCATAAAAATTTGGGTTAGGGTTTTCTCAAGCAAAGGGGTTAGGTGAATAATGTCTTATTTAGATTAAAAAAAAAATTGGTTTTTTTTTTAAGATAAACAATGAAATTAAAGAAAAAAAAATCCAAATATATATATATATATTTTTTTTGAATTCAATAAATTACAATTTATTGAACATGCCTATAATCTTTGTATACATACTTTGGAGTAAAAAAAACAATTTCAATTTGAAGGGAAGCTAAAAGAAAGTGTAGATGAAAAAGCATTCATAAATTTTCTTATACTTAACTTTGAAATGAATAGTTTCCTTGCAATGAAGAACTTTAGTTATTTTTCCAAGAAAAATGAAAAGTCCTTTCGTTAATAACCTTGAGATTGTTATAATTGTAAATGTGGAAAACACAATTTGGGTATAATAATCAACAATCACACACAGATTATAAACATAGAGATTTTACGTGGTTCACCCAAACGTTGGGATATATCCACCAAGCAGACGTATCGATTGTCTTATTTTTCAGATCAAGGAGATTACAACAATTCACTCACTCTCATGTTCCTCTAGAGGCTGACATGAATTTATATACATTTACATAGGAAAACTGATTATTAAATGCAATCTCATCCATATTATAACTTGGTCTTAATGGTTACAACCAACATTGGATTATAGGATCTGAAATCATAATCCTAGAGGAATTCGTTGTCACCACTTTCCAACAATCTTCACCTTGACAACAATTAACCTGATACCTTGCTCCTTCTTTTTTTCATCACCTTTTCTACAAGCCAAGAGAAGCCAAGCACTATTGTAGCTTCTCTAACAATACTGTTTTTTTGAACATGTCTGTGCAGTTCTCTTTTGTATGCACTTTCTCAAGAGAGACTCCACATTCATCGATGGCATGTCTTATAAAATGGTACTTGATAGGTATATGTCTTTTTTTACTGTGGTAGGCTGGATTCTTAGCCAAGTGAATAACACTTTGACTATCACAAACTAACTTTACTTTGTCCTTCATTTTTCCAAACTCACCAAACAAAACTTTCAACCAAACTTCTTCTTTGCAAGCATGTGATGCAGCTACATATTATGCTTTTGTAGTGGATAAAGCAACAATGTTTTGTAGCCTTGACATCCAAGTAATAGCTCCACCTGCAAGAGTAAAGACATACCCTGAAGTCGACCTTTTCTTGTCCAAATCACCTGCAAAATCAGAATCAACACATCCACAGACTAATTGACAACCACTGTTATAAGTGATACAATAATCACTTGTGCCTTTCAAATACCGAAGAACCCATTTCACTGTTGCCTAGTGATCTTCACCTGGATTTTCCATATATCTGCTAACATCCCCAACTCCATCTGAAATATCCGATCTTGTACTAACCATCGCATACATTAGACTTTCTACTGCATTAGCATATGGTATTCGAGACATATATTCCTTTTCTTCTTTTGTACTAGGACATATACTTGAAGAAAGCATAAAATGGGAAGCCAAATGGACTGAAATTGGTTTCACATTGTTCCTACCAAACCTCAAAAGTATCTTCTCAACATAATTTTGTTGTGACAACCAAAGCTTACCATTCCTACTGTCTTTGAATATCTCCATGCCCAAAATCTACCTTGCTTCTGCTAGATCTTTCATATCGAACGTACTAGCCATCTGAGCCTTTAACCTGTTGATCTCATTTATGATTTTTCTTGCTAAAAGCATATGGTCAACATACAATACTAATATAATGAATATGCCATTATTCAATTTCTTAAAGTAGACACAATGATCATAATCACTCCTTGTATAATTCTGGCTCACCATGAAAGAGTCAAATTTCTTGTACCATTATTTGGGAGACTACCTCAGACCATACAATGATTTCTTGAGCCTGCAAACAATTTTCTTGCTGCAATTCTGAACGAACCCTTCAGGTTGTTCCATGATCCTAATTTATGCAGGAACACAACATAATACACAAATAACCATGAATACAAAGATGTAGCGGAAATAACACTTCATTTCATTAATATCAAAGAACTGAAACTTGTTTACAAATCGAATAGAAATAAACTAGCTAGGGCGTTGGTAGTTTATCTCTGAGAAGAGATATGGTAGCTATAGGCCTCTGAAATCTATGTTACAATGAAGCTCGAAGGCCTATATATTATTGAGAAACAATGTAAACCCTAAACATCCAAAAAACTAACCCTAGGAGATGAAACGCCAGAATATGGGCCCTGTCGGGGTAAATTGGTACATCAATTTCCCGTGGTCATAACTTTGGCATACTATCTTCGTTTGATGCACATGATACATCGTTAGAAACATCTATCCGAGGAATACACTGATGACAACAAATATCGAGATCGGAACAAATCCATATTTGTCAAATCTTTTATGCCCAAAAAACATCATTTAGGACCTCAAAACGGCTCCAGAAGTTCAGTACCCGAAAAACTGCCAAAAATAGTAAATTGTGCTACAATTAAGGAAACTGGAAAACTAAAAGATGCAATGGTGGGGGCTCAAGTGGAATAGGCAGGTGGCCACCAATATCCACCTTGATCATTCCTCCCCCCTTAGGAAGAAATGGTCCCCACTGCGTTGAATTCCTCCATGAGATGAGGAAACTTCTGTTGAACTTGGTCCCTAGTGAGACACTTTCCCTAGTGAAGGAGTTGGCCTGCTTTGACAACTAGATATAGTTGGATCCTCTATTGGTAGGTGTTGTTGATCTGTGTGTCCATAATCTGATCGTTTTTGGCTTGTTCCATGCAGTCTGGATTTAACTCTGTTGTTGTGAGTTGTTCTGCCATGTCGAAAGTGTCCAGTAGAAGTGGAAAGTAAGGCCAAAGGCAGTGCACATTGAACACTGGGTGTAGACCAAGGAATGGTGGAACACTGAGCTCAAAGACATTGTCCCCTACAACCTTGGTGATGGTTTATGACCCATATCGAAGCGGGCGAATCTTGTGGTGGGGTATAGCGAGGCGCTCCTTCTACAAATGTAGCCACACTTTGTTGCCCATCTGGAAGTTGTGTTGCACCCGATGTTGATCATGCCATTTCTTGTACTTAGCATTGGATCTATCCAATATGTCATGAACCTATTGGAGAATGTGTTGAATGTGCTCAATGAAGTTGTTTGCCTTGGAATCTTTAGACTGAACATGAGGTGAATCATCTTGAGTAGCTGCAAAGGTCATGGCTACATCAATGGGACATAATGGCTGAAATCCCAAGCCCACCTGAAAGGGGCTGTGGTCGGTTGAGTTGTGGAGGGCCCGATTATAGATATGTTGTACATAGGGGAGGCTCTTATACCATTTGTGTGGATGCTTTGAGTTGTACATGCGCAAAATGTGTATGATAATCTTGTTGACGACCTCTATCTGGCCATCAGTTTTGGGATGGAAAGCTGTGGACTTGGTGAGCTTGGTGTCTAGCATTGACCAGAGGCTAGACCAAAATGTAATGAGAAAGTTGTTGTCCTGATATAAGACGATATACTGTGGGATCCCAAAGTGTACCCACAGTCGTTCAAAGAAGATTTTAGCAGTGGATTCTACTGTAATATTCTTTTTGTAGGCCGCCATAATGGCCATCTTCGAGAATATGTCGACAACAACTAAAACACATTCATTTCCATGCTTAGTATAAGGAATGCCCGACATGTATTCCTTGTATATGGATTCCCAAGGTCGACTAGGGGTAACGGATTATAGAGGCCTTGCTTCTTGATGGCCGGTTTGGAAATGGCGTAGGCAGTGCAAGATCTGATGTACTTCCTGACATCCTATCGAAGGTTTAGCCAATAGAAATACTTCTGTAGTAATGCCACTGTTTTCTCGACCCTGAAATGTCCAGTGACTCGATTATAGTGCTCTTCCCAAATCATCTTGTCATGCTTGCTTGAAGGAACACAACGATGTCCCAGGTGACATAGTAGTGGATCCTGGAGGTGAAAATTTGGAACTTGGTTACCCTCTAAGAGAGTCTTGTATGTGTGGCTGAATTTTGGATTGCTCTTGTAGAGAAGCGACCAATCAGGAGTCTCATTCCCATAATAGTTTATCACGGTGGCTATTTCCATGACCAATAGTTAGCTGAGGCAGTATGCAACATTACTGGTGCTTCCCTTCTTGTATTTGATGTTCAAATGAAACTGTTGTAGATATATGGACCACTTCTGATGGTGATCGTTCTGCAACTTCCTTTGTGTATGTATGAACTATAGGGGTTGGTGGTCTATGTGGATGATCGTTTCCATCCCCAAAATTTAATGCTTCCATTTTCGGCAAGCTTTCACAATGGAATACATTTCTTTTTTATAAGTGGGATACTTTTGAACTGTGTCGGACAGTGTCGCACTGTGACATGCCACTGGATGCCTCTGTTGAGTAAGAACTACCCCAATATCATAGTCAAAGGCATATGTCTCTATCTCAAATGGTTGATGCAAGTCTGGTAATGTGAGCATTGGGGCACAACAGAGGTGATGATTCAATTCTACGAACGCCTTCTTATGAGATTTCGATGAAAAATAATTTTTCTTTCACTCTTCCCTTGGTGACTTGACTCAAGGGATAAATGATATGAGAGAATCCCAACACGAATCTATGGTACCCAGAAAGTTGTGAAGCTTTGTTAGAGTAGTTGGGGCTGGCCAATTCTGAATGACTTGGATCTTGGTTCGATCCACATGCACCCCACACTCATCAATAATGTATCTCAGATACTGAATCTGGGTCATGTCGAAATATCACTTCTCCAAATTGGCACACAACTTGTGTTTCCACAGTGTTTGGAGGATCCGTCGGATGTGGCCGAGGTGCTCTTCCCAAGTCTAGCTAAAGATCAAGATGTCATCCAAGTAAACTACTAAAAATGAGTTGGTGAATGGTCACAAGATGTCATCCATCAACCTCATGAAGGTTTCGTGAGCATTTTCAACCCGAAAGGCATGACAGGCCATCCAAAAAGGCCCTCCTTGGCTTTGAAGGTAGTCTTCCACACATAAGATAGTTTGATTAGTACCTGGTGATACCCGGACTTCAAGTCATTCTTGCTAAAATATTTTTCCCCTATGAGTTGGTCTAGAAGGTCATTAATCTGTGGGATCGAGAACCTATTTTGGATAGTGATCTTGTTGAGCACCCGATAGTCAATACAGAGTCTCCAAGTCCCATCTTTCTTCTGCACCAACAGGATCGGGCTCCCACAGGGCGATGAACTTGGCCAGATGTGACCTTTCTACATCATCTCTTGGATCTGCCTCTTGATTTCATCATTCTCCATAACAGAGCGTCGTTATATCAGTCCATTGGGCAGTGGTGCACCTGGGGTCAGATCAATGGGGTGTTTGACATGATAGTGTAGAGGCACCCCTACGGGTGAGGTGAATAGGTCCCGGTACTCCTCCACGACCTTTTCCATTTGTTTTTGTTGTGCGGAGGAGCCCTTTCTGGAGTTCGTGGCCAAAGTCTTCTTCTTTCCTTGAGGGTGGATCATTAGGAAAACACATTTTCTAGTTTTGGAAATGATCTTACTGCATTATTTTGCAGTAACCAAAGAGATAGCGGTAGGAGGTGGCACCTCTGGTATCATGAAAAACTTATTTCCCAAGGTAATAATAACAGGTCGAGGCTACGAATGATACACAGCATGTCATTTCCACAAGTATGGTTAGCCTAATAATACATCACAAACATCAAGAGGAGAAATGTCACATAATACCTCATTGGTGAACGACTTGATGTTGTAGGGAAAGCGACATTGTTGGCTGACTCGAAGATATCATTCATGGTGAAGCCACCCGATGGTGTACGGTTGTGGGTGTGTTTTGGTCAGCAAGCCCAAACACTTCACGACCTCTGCTGAGATGAGGTTCTTTTGGCTCCAACTTTCGACAATGAACTATATAGGGGAACCCTTTACCCACATCTGGGAGTGGCGTTGTGCTTCACATCGATAATCTACTTCCCTCTGTCATTCCCCTTCTTGAGTTCTAATTCAATGTCAGAGCATGCATCTGATTCATAAGCCCTCATCTCAGCCACCAATGACTGTTTGGCCCGACACTCATTTGTGTTGTCAGTGGAGCTCTTATGGAACTCACACCACTTTCCCATGTCCTCCTTTGGCTTTGCAGTGTTTTTCTTTGTTTGTGGGTTTGGTAGTTTGTCTTGAGCCATGCCTTGGCTTTTTCCTTTGTTCTACGGCTTGGGGGAACCTTTTTCTTTCTTTTGATTCTTAGATCCAAAGTCTCGATTCTTCTATTTGAATTTATGCTCAATCTTGGAAGCATACCGGTATGTTGTACCAAGTGAGGAAATGTCAAGGAACTCCATTTCCTCCTGAATGTATCTGTGCAGACAACTGAGGTACTTCAACACCAAATGTTTCTCTAAATATTTGATACCCAAATTTGTGCATAGGGTATGGAACAGATTCGTCAACTCATGCACATCTTGATACCTTTTCTACCATAGCGTAGTACATTGTATGTACTTGTCCTCATAGCTCCCCATGGGATAATATTGTTCCTTGATGGTGTCTCAAAAATAATTCCAAGTGGGTACAACTGAGAATAGAGAGGGTTACTCCTCATCCTTTTTCTCACTGTAGGTTTCCCACTAGTCCTTAACATGGGGGGCAACTTTGAGCAGTGAAAAAATAATCTTCTCTCGATCGAAAAAGTCATGAACCAAGAAATATTCTTTTAATAGATCCAATCATCTATCTACGACATCTTCATTTATTTGGCCATCAAATATTGGAATGTCAAAGTTTACTTGTACCTTAAAAGGGGTTGCACCTCCAGAGTGGCTGTCGGATGCAGATGTGCTGCCAATGGGAAATCGTTGAAGGATCTGGGTGAAGTTATCCATCATCGTGTTCCGTTGTTTTTCAAGGGCCTCCTCGAGCAACATTTTGATTGGATTTTCTTCTCCCTCGTCTTTATTTTCTTCCCCCATGGGTAGTCATCGAGGTTTGCGAGGCTGACCTTGCAAAGGTTCAACCATATCGAGCCCTAACTCCTTATACCCTAACCTCATTGGGGACATGCAAAGAAGGATTGAGAAAAATAAGACTGCTTTGATACCACTGATCCAAATTTCTGCAGGAATGAAACATAATACACAAATAACCATGAATACAAAGATGCAGCGGAAATAACACTTCACTTCATTAATATCAAATAACTAAAACTTGTTTAGAGAGAAAATGGAAATAAACTAGCTAGGGCACTGGTAGTTTATCTCCGAGAAGATATGTGGCGGCTACAAGCCTCTGAACTATGTTTTACAATGAGGCTCGAAGGCCTATATATTATTGAGAAACAATGGAAACCCTAAACATCCAAAAACCTAACCTTGGGAGATGAAATGCCAGAATATGGGCCTCGTCGGGGTAAATTGGTACATAAATTTCTCGGGGTTGTAAGTTTGGAATAATATCTCCCTTTGACACACATGATACATCGTTATAAATATTTATCCAAGGACTACACTGCTAACAATGAATATCGAATCCGAAAATAGTAAATTATGCTACAATAGTAAATTGTGCTACAATTATGGAAACTAAAAAACTGAAAGAAACAATGGTGGGGGTCTAAGTGGAATAGGTGGGTGGCCACCAATATCCACTTGGATCATTCCATATAAATTTCCTCATCCAAATATCCATGTAAGAAAGCAGTTTTAACATCTAGCTACTCCAACTCCAAATCAAGTAATGCAACCAATGCTAACACAATTTGAATTGAAACAGACTTAAAAACTGGTGAAAAAATCTCATGAAATTCAATACCTTCTTTTCGAGAATATCCTTTTGCAACCAACCTTGATTTGTACCTTTACACCTTATCATCAACACCCTTCTTCAGCTTCTAGGCCCATTTGCAACCTATAGTTTTTATGTCTCTTGGAAGTTCTACGAGGTCCCATGTGACGTTCCTCTCCAATGCCTTCATTTCATCCTTCATTGCTTCTTTCCATTTATCACTATTAGAACCCTTCACAACTTCCTGAAATAAAATGATGAAACAAAATCATCATACCTTCCTGGAGGATTTTTGACCCGTGTATACCTCCTTAGGGAAGTTTTTGGCTCATCCACAATCTATTGATTGTTATCATCAACCATGTCTTCCTTTGCAAGAACTTCTTCAAGAACTTGTTCATGTTCACTTTCATCTTTATTTGAACTGGTTTCAAGATGAATCTCTTGATACTTAGGTACTTCTTCCTATTTCATTTGAACATTTACTTCTAATTTGATGAGAGATGATTCATCAAATACTACATCTTTGATAATGGTGATCTTGTGAATAGTAGGATCCCACAACCTATACCCCTTAATACCATCACCATATCCAACAAAGATAAGCCTTTTTTTTTATTTTGGATCTAGTTTAGAACGTTGATGTTTCATAATTAGAGCATAGGCTTCACAACCAAAAGCTTTAAGATTAGAATAATTACAAGGATGACCTGCCCACACCTCTTCTAGAATTTTTCACTCTATTGTTGTTGATGGTGATCGATTCACCAGATAACAAGTTGTAGTTACTTCTTCTTCCCACAGTTCCTACTACAAGTTGGCGTTACTAAGCATACTCCTTTCTCTCTCTAGAATAGTCATGTTCATGCATTCAACAACTCCATTTTGATGAGGAGTATAGGAATTGGTTTTATGCTTATCAATCCCAAAATCCTTACAATAGTTCTCAAATTTTGTTGACGTAAATTCACCACCATTATCAATTCTTAAACATTTAATGGACCTACCAGTTTTATTTTCTACCAAAGTTTTAAACTGCTTGAAAAGAGTAAACACATCAGCCTTTCTTTTCAACATATAGACCCAAAACTTCCTAGAGAAATCATCTATAAAAGTAAAAAAAATATGATGATCCTCCATATGAAATAATAGGGGATGGTCCCCAAACATAAGAATGGATATATAGTAAAGGATTCCTTCACTGGTTTGTCTTCTGGTTTTAAATATCTACCTATTCTATTTTCCATAAATACAATGCTTGCAGAAATCTAACTTTAAAGACTTTAGACTAGGAAGTAACTTGCGATCAGTTAATACCTTTAATCCTTGTTCACTCAGATGACCCAACCATTTATGCCACAATTGAATAGAATCATTGTCTTTCTCACATACCATTGTCGCCTGATCTGACTCAATTCTTCCTTCTAATAGAAACATTTTACCAACCTTCTTCACTTTCATAACCAGTAGGATTCCTTTGTAGACCTTCATAACTCCACCTTGAACAATATTCTTGTATCCTCTAGTGTTTAAGACTCCCAAAGAAATTTGGTTCTTCCTAAGCTTAGGTACATGTCTCACATCAGTTAGTATTTTAACAGTTCCCTCAAACATCTTAATTCGAATGCTAACAATTCCCACAACTTTACATGAGATATCATTTCCCATGTAAACAATTCCATCATCTATAGACTGGTAAGTAATAAACCAGTGTCTATGAAGACACATGTGTTTTGAAGAACCAAAATCGAATAACCATTGTTGATAATGACGTGACCCAATACTAATTATTAAAACTTCATAAGTCATACTTGAACCTGTTGCTGAACCTGTTTCGATTTTATTTTGTTCCTTCATCTCCTTTGGAGGCTTGTTGTCTCTTCCAAGAATCCTTCTTCAGGTGTCTACATTTTCCACAAAACTAACACTTAAGTTTGTTTTTCTTTCCCTTCGACTTTGAGTGAGAGAAATCCCTTTGACCGTGTCCTCTTTCTTTAGGTCTGCTTCTGACCATCATCGCCTCAGATGTAGAGGTTTCTAGATTGGATTTATTCCTTGTTTCCTCATACATTAAAGCTCCAACAATATCATCAAACTCAATACTTTCTGTTGAACTGAAACTAATATAGGTAACAAAGTGATCCCATGGTGCGGGTAAAGAACACAATAATGTAATTGCCTTGCCTTCAGAGTCGAATTTTACTCCCATGCTGTTCAACTGAACTAAGAGAGTAATAAAAGTATTTAAATGATTAGTTATTTTCGTACCTTCCTTCATGCACAAACTGTACAATTGCATTTTCAGGAAGATCATGTTCGTCAAGGATTTCTTCATATACAGTCTTTCCAGCTTTGTCCATAAACAAGTTGTTGTCTTCTCTGAGACAATATTGAACAAAACATCATCGACCAAACACAAGCGTATGGAACTTAGTGCTCTTGCATCAATATCATCCCAGTCTTCATATGTTATGGTCACAGGTTTCTTTTCTTTTCCCAAAAGTTCCTTCACCATGATTTGTTGCACGATAAGATCGTGCATCTTAACCTTCCAGATCTCGAAATTGTTCTTTCCATTGAACTTCTCGATTTCAAATTTAATACTCTTAGTTTTTGCCATTAGCAGAAGAAAAAATTACAAAAATGACACCACTTCTTATAATAACCAAGGCCCTTTGAAAAATAATGTGGAGGAATAAAGGCATAAACCTCAAAAGGTTAAAACTTTTTTTTTTAATAAAAGGTTTAATGTGAGTTTAATATTGAAAGTAATATTAAAATGTCAATGTATAAACCTCACCTTTTATTTAAAATAAAAATAAAAGTCACCTTTTATAAGCATTCAGCTTCACTCTTAATTCATACCACCTTTTAAATGCATACAATCCTCCACCCGTACAATATTTAATACCTTAAAATTTTTAAAAAAGACCATACCTTATATTCTTTTAAAACCATGCGAATTTTTTTTTAGGAGGAGATCGTGACCTTTGTTTTAAAAAGGAGTCGTCGCACCTCTCGATGCAACTAGAGGGCAACTATGTTGAAGGGTCTACGCACTATAACGCATAGCTAGACCGTGACGATTTCAGGCTTTAACACATGTGATAAGTATGGCTAGTAAGACGTTGCACCCTTCCATGGGAGGGACCTACGACGATGTGGAAATCGATGCACCTCACACAGATGATGTTGCTCCTCCAAAATTTGATTCCCTCAACACCTTCTCCTCCAACCATCTCTCATACGACTTTTTATAATTGCAAATGCGGAAAAGACAATTCGACTATGATAATCAACAATCACACACAAATTATAAACACCGAGATTTTACGTGGTTCAACCAAACGTTGGGCTACGTCCACCAAGCAGAGGTATCAATTGTATTATTATTCAGATAAAGGAGATTACAACATCTCACTCAATCTCATATTCCTTTACAGGATTACATGAATTTATATACATTTACACAGGAAAACTGATTATTAAATGCAATCTCATCCATATTCTAACTTTGTCTTATTGGTTACAACCAACGCTGGATTACAGGATCTGAAATCCTAATCCTGGAGGAATTCGTTGTCACCAGTTTACAGAGCTTCGAATAAATATGCTAACTTGGATCATACTTCCATTGTGATTAGGTTTTAGATACCTCCAAGTGACTATATCTCTTGTGGTGTTCCTTTGGTGCTAGTGAGCATCCATGGCCTTATCTTCTTCAAATTTATCAAAATGATTTTTTAATTCCAATGTAATATGCTCAATCTCTAAGTGACTCTATCATTCTTCGGGTGTTCCTTCGCTGTTAGTGAGCATCCATGGACTTATCTTCTTTAAATTTATCAAAATGATTTTTTAATTCCAATCTAATATGTCCAATCTCTATTGATGGTTCCTTGAATGGGGAAACTTGGCTTCTTCTACCATCCAAGTGTTGTTTAAGCCTATGAATCAACTCCTCTTTATGTGCTTTTGAAATATGTGCAATGCATCTCTTCATCAACAAGATCAACATGGATCTATGCAGGGTCTTTGACTATTGATACCATGGTAAAATTTAAATGGAAAGAAATTTACGAATTTGAATATGCAACATTGCAAATCCTATCTTAAAATGCAAAGTTTAAAGTTCAAAAATAAAACTAGTAGAAGGTTAAAACAACAAAACTTTAAACACATATTTTGACTTGTAATTTTATGATGGAAAAAAAAGAAGTGGATTTAACTATTAACATACCTTCGAATGAAATCAATGGATAGTGGGCAAAGAATATGGTCCACAATTCCTCTACCTTTGAATATGGGTTGTAGCCTCCTTAATTAAATGTTAAATCAATTAAAAACAACCCAAGTGAATTTCCAAACAAGCTTTCATATCACTCTAAATCACAACTCTTCAACATTACTCCAAAACTCCAAATGTTCACTAATGCTATTTAAAAGACTTGAATTTCCAAACAAGCTTTCATATCACTCTAAATCACAACTCTTCAACATTACTCCAAAACTCCAAATGTTCACTAATGTTCATTAAAAGACTTGAATTTCCAAACAAGCTTTCATATCACTCTAAATCATAACTCTTCAACATTACTCCAAAACTCCAAATATTCACTAATGCTCACTGAAAGACTTGTGAGGAAGGAGAAGGTGTGAAATACTTGTGAGGAAGGAAAAGGTGTGCTTTTGATGGGGGGTTTTCTATTTATAGTTTTTTTTAGGGGTTATGTGCTAGGAATTATTTTTTAGTTATAATGTTTTGAAAAAAAATAAAATTTTCTTCAAAATTGGGTTGGGTGGCCAAGTTGGATTCGGACCAAATTGATCATCAAACTAAGTAGAGAGCCCCTAATTGACTCAATTTGTGGTAAATTTGGTGAACTTGGTTGAGTTTGAGTCACAGTCACCCGATTTAAAGAAACTCTCTCAAAGCATCGAACCCAAACACTCAATAAACAGACATAACAAAACCATAAAACATTTATAGTTTTCCAAATCCACATGCTACAAACCACCAAGAATTAATTGATCAATTTATATTGAACATAGTTTCTTCCTAGTACTCAGCATTCATCGAGATAATTTCTTCCTACTACTCAGCATTCATCGAGATAATGGATTTGCTACAAAACTGTAATGTCTATCACACATACCTGTACCAACAATGTGCATGCAGTTGATTAGTCAACTAGAGGATTGGATGTGAGAGCGATGCATATGGTACTTCCTAAGTTCCTAATCGACGAGAGAAAGTCTAATTCACTGCCTTGGTATCGACTCACCAATGTGCATTGCATTTATGAACTTGCATATTCTTACATATTCAATAAATTTTGAGATGTGATCGAATCTGATTCACTCAAGTTTGAACTCTAATTATATTGATTGTTTGATTCCATTTCCATTGAATACCGTATAGTTAAATTAGCACAATTATCTAGTTGGAGTGTGAATACCAATTACCAAATTACTTGTTTCCTTGTTTGTGTTGAATGTATATTATATTATGGAGATATGCATATTATTTTTTTGGCTTTTGAGCACTAGAGGGATCATTTATGTGGTGTTGTTGCATATTGATCGAAAAAAGTAGATCGGTGAAGCTTTATTTGTTACAGAAGAAAATTCCAAGAAATAAATCTTCTTGTTAATACTCTTTGAGGGATTGATACTTCTCAAATTGTGAACCAGCTAGGTATTGGATATATTACGAAGGCCACTCTAGTTATGGATATATTATGTATTGGTTGGATGTAGAGGAGTAGGAAAGGGTATGCCATTTGCTAATTTCTCTGGTCTTAGATACGTGTGTCTTACCTGATAATTGACAATATGGTATGTGCGATTAACAATGGTGTGGTTTATTTATTGTCCATATAAATAAAACTATAGAAGGCGTTTCTACCCGTGTCTCGTTAGTTGATTAGAGCATCGAAGATACTTTTGATCTGTATGGATAGTCATTCGATGGATTTAAAGTAAAACTGTTTTGGATTTTTTCCTTTGACATTTTCCTTTAGAGCATTTTTACATTGCAGTTCATTGAACCCTCTGTTTATCCTGTATAAATGAGAGGATAGCAATTGTATGTCATCCACAGTGTAATATAAAGAATATGTGTTATTATTCCTACGGTTGAAGCTTGTGGAAACCTTGTTCAAAATAAAAGCATGTTTTCTATGATAGTTACGTTTGACTTCCTAGATTAGGCTCCCTGGTTGGAAGATGATTTCTTTGATTAGATTATATTTGACTTTAAACTGGTCGGTGTGAAATAGGAGCGTCGAAAATTTAACGGAGGTTCACTGTTTGGAAGATGATTTCTCTGCTTAGATTGATAAATTGTGGAGCAAAGAGAAATGCAGAGAGAAAAGAATAGTATATTCAAATGTATGAAGAAGTACAGAACAGAACTGAAGAGCTACCAACAATAGGAAATAGCTGAGCATATATATGCTCAAGCAAGACGGAATTAGAAAGTACAACTGTCCAGTACAGCTGGCAGTGTACGGTCATACTGTTGAGGGTACAATATATTTAACACTCCCTCTTAGACTCAACAGTTACAATCAGCAGCACTGACTATGCCTA
>ML778822.1:823884-851684 GCA_009831015.1 Picea engelmannii | reverse complement strand
AACAATTCGTTGATCAGTGATCGTTTCACCAATGAGTCTGATCTGGTTCACGATGCCCATGACTCTGGTCATGAACTGATCCACTGTTTCAGACTCTATCATCCTGAGAGTCTCAAATTGTGTCCACAAGGACTGCAGTTTTATTGTCTTTACCCTGTCATTTCCTTGGTAAGACGTTTTGAGGATGTCCCAGGCCTGTTTGGAAGTACCAGCGCCTGTGATTTTAGAGAATATCGAATCATCCACAGAGTTTTGTATCCAGAATTTTGCTTTGTTTTCCTTGGTCCTCAGAGTTGCCTGAGCAATTCTCTGCGCATTTGTCATGGCAGTGAGGGCGGCTGGATCTGGTTCCACATAGACAAGATCCACTGGTTCCCAGCACTCTTGTGCTTGCAAGAACGACCTCATTCGAAGAGACCAAAATTCGTAATTCTTTCCCAGAAGAATCGGACCCTGAGTCGGGCCGAGATTGCTGGTCGACGCCGTTTAAAAAATGCTAAAAAAAAATAGAGGGAAAAATTTGTATTTACCTCCAATCACAGAGATTGTCGATTCGTCGATGGTCGATGGGAGATTATCGGGCTTTAGATGGCCCTTGATCTCCTTGCAATGTGACCACGCGCTTTAATGTTAAAGTGCTGCGGGCTTTTCCCGTTCTTTGACTTTCAAATCACCGAAACGCGAAAGAATCGCCTTTGGACTTTTCAACTGTCCAGATCTGCTGAGGATCGGACGGTCCTGATCTTATCGGGATTTCGCGAATCGCGATTTCGCGATTTCTGATGTCAAGTTATTTTGTCCCTTTGATTTCCCAAACTCCGATTTACCGATGGCGCTGTCCTATCGGGACTTTTCCCGATGGCTCCGATCTGCGACACGCGTCCTCAACAGATGGACGGTCGTGATCTCTTCTCGCGATTTCGCGATATGTTATGTACCAGACCTCTTGTCTCCAAGATCTGTGAAATGCCGAATCCCGAAAAACCGATGAATCCGCTTATCGGGACTTTTCCCGAAAGCCTCGATCTCTGCCACGCGTCCTGAACAGATGGACGGCTAGATTTGCGTCGGGGATTTCACTGGAAAGAAACCCGATCACTTGTTCTCAAGGATCACGATTTCCCGACTCGTGATATGCCGATGACCTTTTCTTCTTCGGGACTTTTTTCGAGTCGCCGGATTTGAGCCACGCGTCCGAGAGAGATGGACGGTCCTGATGCCTCCTCGGGATATCACGACTTGCGATGCTCTGTTGACACAATGTGTCTTTCAAGTGGAAACGTCGAATGCCGATAGTGGCCTCGATGTCCGCCACATGTCGGCCAAAATGGACAGCTGAGATCTTATCGGGATTTCGCGTATCGCGATTTCGCGAGTTGCGATGTCAAGTTTCTTTGACAACTTGAAACCCCGAATGCCGAAATGCCGACGGGTGTTGCGATGTTCGCCACGTGTCCGGACAAGCGGATGGCTGAGATGTTATCGCTATATCGCGTATCGCGATTTTGCGAGTTGCGAGGTCCCGTTGCAATGTCTTTGAAAACCCCGAACTCCGAAATGCCGATATGATGATGCGTTGATCTACTGCCACCTGTCCTCTGAAATGGACGACTTTGATCGTTTCGGGATTTCGCGATTTCGCGTATCGGAGTTTTTGGAGAGCAGATTCTTTCGCTCGTCCAACTCCCGATTCCCGATTTTGCGATGGAATAGGATCTCGCTACGTGTCTCTTGACGGACGGTCAAGATGACGTCGGGATTTCTCAAGTGAAAAATTCTCCTGTGCACTCCAGACGACTAACCGTCGTGCACCTTCTTGCTGATCCAAC
Organism: Picea engelmannii; assembly: GCA_009831015.1. Classification (NCBI taxonomy): domain Eukaryota; kingdom Viridiplantae; phylum Streptophyta; class Pinopsida; order Pinales; family Pinaceae; genus Picea; species Picea engelmannii. The sequence goes on along the minus strand of ML778822.1, from coordinate 849,855 downwards.
GACTGTCGGTCCTCTGCGTAAGATCTGACGGCTGAAATGCTTTCGCCTGTTCTGCGCTCTCCTGGTCCCTTCTGGACTGGTTTCCCGCCTTGGAACCGTTCGCAGGATGAATTTCACGGCTTCAATGGCTGTTCATTGTGCCTGAGACGCGTTCTATCCCGAATTTAACGGAATTTACTCCTGCGGAAGAAAATTTTCGTGAGTCTTTCAAAGTTTTGAAAGAATTTAAGGGATTCTTCGTTCTGTGCTTCAATCTTTAACGGATGTGAGGGAAATTTACAAGTTCTTTAAAATTTCTCGCCTCCTCTGGCTTTTCTTCATCAATCTTTGACGATTCTTGAAAAAATTAAAAGAATCTTTAGGGTTTATTCTTCTGCATTCTCTTTGTCCAGGATCTTTCGAGCGTTGTACGCTCTGCTTCCTCCGCAAAATTGTTACGGCGATCTTTAAAGAGTATTACGGCCAGCTCTCCAAGCCTTGTGAAAAAACTGTGTCGCGTGCTCTCAAGATGCGTGTAAGCTCAGCGCTGTGAGGATCGTGTTTCTCTCCCAACTGTGTGAAGAGGCTTACTGCCGAAGCTCTGATACCATGATAAATTGTGGAGCAAAGAGAAATGCAGAGAGAAAAGAATAGTATATTCAAATGTATGAAGAAGTACAGAACAAAACTGAAGAGCTACCAACAATAGGAAATAGCTGAGCTTATATATGCTCAAGCAAGACGGAATTAGAAAGTACAACTGTCCAGTACAGCTGGCAGTGTACGGTCATACTATCGAGGGTACAATATATTTAACATAGATTATATTCGAGTTTAAATTGGTCCATCTGAAATGGGAGTGTCGAATAGTATGGGGACGTTTTGTAGTGTTTCGTTATGTGAGTGGAAAATACAGATTTGATATCTCTTTACAATTCAATTGCCAGCTATTTAAATTGAAATCATTTTCTTCGAAATTATTGTATATCCTACAAACTTGAAATTATAGACGATAAGCATCAATAATTTTTCTGAAATGACAATGTAAACTCTAATTACTAGTGTTGTCCAAAATGATCTTAAGAATAACAATACGGTAATTTCTTTAACAATTAGCAAGTTCAATATCATTATGGAATTATTTTTTAAAAAATAATTCATAGAGGGTTCCAAAGGAGAAGATACCGATGACGTGTTATAGTGATAGCATAAAATCTAATGTAAGATAAGTGTTATTTAGAACATAAAATGGTTGACACACAATTTCTTAAATCGTAAGCGAACATGTATCCGTACTTCATCATTCTTGATTCATATTCAATATGGAGGTTGTCTGCTAAAAAAATTGTTACTTTCTCATTTGGAGTTTAATCGGTGTAAAAAATGAAACTTTCAGCTTAAAAAAAATTGTATAGTATCGTAGTGTATAGAGAAAAAATAAGATCAGCTAATAACATGAGAGATTATGTAAATAATTATTTGGTGAAGAAACATTTCAATATTGATCAGTTTGGGGATGTTGGAGTTTGTCATATATCATTTTTAAGATTATATGAATAGATTAAGTCATTAATTTATAAATCATATTATTTATAATGATAATTTTTTTATAATATTGAATATTTCACTTAACATTTATTGCATTTGGCTATGTTTGCAAGGGTGAAGAAGTGGAATTGAAACTAGCGAATTTAATTGTGCAACATGAATATTCACATTTGGGGTTTATACCCAATAAGGAGGACTTCTTGGATGGACACCAATCCTAACACTCATCTAGCTCAAGCCCCCTCAATTATGTTTATTTTCCCCATGGTCAATTAACTCATTACCAATTTTTATTTAATAATTTGGAAGACTTTCATTGTTCACCATATAAAATATAAATTTTAACATTATCTATATAGAGTAATTAATTATCTCATAACACATATCTCATGAATATCCCTCCTAGCACTCATTACATGGTTGATGCTCACAAGGGTGAATAACTAGATTGAAATTAGCAAAATCAATTGCATAGTATCAATCATTACCTCTAGGGATTGCACCCAATGACTAAGACATATCAAAAGGTCACTCATTTGAAGACTCCCCTGGCTGAAAAATTCTTAACCATGAATTTTTCCTGACAGTAAAGTTCACTTAGCTAGCTACTCCATTCACAAAAACAAACTTAGTATTGTTCAATATGAACTATTCATTTATATTTCCTTTGACTCTTTATTTAAGAATTTTGTTGGTTCAGGGTTTCATACCCAAGGTTCGAAAGAATTTACCAAAAAATACCTTGTAAGCATCAACATATTTAACCTTCAACGACTGGAGAACGTCTCACCTGAGATGTAATGAGAATCATAGAGATTGTAGGTGTTTAGCAAGTTGTGAAGGACCAATACAAATAGGAAAGAGAAAACTCAAATCCGTGCATTCATTTCTCATTCATTTATATACATTTCATTACATAGAGGGCCAAATCCTGCATAGAACACATTCAGAGTGAAACAGATCTACCAGCAACACACATATATAGATCTAGTTTTTCTCTCATATTCACATAATGCGTCTAAATAACAATGAAAAAAAGAATATAACTAGAATTGAAAAATGTTTAATTGAAGCAGTAAAATAACATAACAATGAACTCTCTATTAACCAAAAACTGAACTCATAACGACCTTGCCACCTCACCCACAACCTCGACCATGACAGGTCTTTTCATTAGAAAAATAACTATAAAGATTACTGGATATATTTGAGGATTTGGCATGCATGCAATATATCCAACTCTTTGCAGAAAGTATGAAACTAGTTGGTGCATGCAGTAGATCAATGATTGTCATAGACATTGAAACTTGACATCACACGGCGCAAACTCTTGGGAACACACACAACATTGATTTGGTTTGCACACAAAGTCTTTCCGAAACCTTAGGCTGCCAATAGGTCCCCAAAAATATTATTTGGCTCGTTCTTGAGCCAACAATGTTGCTTATGGTGTGATAGAAGCAATGGATGGAATCATCTTCATGAATTCTAGTATGAAGTCTTTGAAGTGGCAATGAAGTCTTTGAAGTCGCAATACACATCATAAAAAATTTATATCATGTCATTCATCTTTTTCCAAAAACATTCAACATCAATGGCTCTAATCGTCTCATTGGTAGCTTCGATCTGTGCACCTAATTCTACCAATGGGGCTTACCTTATATGCGCATTTGCAAGTTTGTAGTAGTGTTTTTCAGGGCTTCTCCATTGTATCAACCACAATGTTCGACAACATTTGTTGGTCTGTACAGGAAGATGCAGTCTTCTGAAGGAGGATGGCAATGGTTGTTATGGGTTCTTTTGATTCTGTCGGTAATAGAGAGGGAAGTGTTTGCTTCTTATCATTTATTTGTACCTTATTTGTGAAGATACAATCGTCAATGGTGTTGATTTCGAGGGAATTATGAGGGTGTAGCCAAAGCTTGAATTTGTAGTCAACTACTCCTACGAAATGAGTTGTGCGCGCTTGTTCTTGGTTAGTGCCTTTTCTGCAACAATGATCTTCTACTGCAACTCCACTTTTTATGATTGGGATTATATTTTCAATGTGTGTAGGTATTGGACGTGCTCTCCATCAATTTGATAATTTTATTTTTTGTCGGGAGGTCTGAAGTTTCTATGGTTGTACTATGGACTTGGACATAGATTTCCTTGACTGCATTGATTGGTAATGTGTGCAAAATAAAATTCACTTCATAGAGTTATTTGATGTCTTTGTGTGTTGTTATCTATTGGGAATGATTTTGTTGGGTTTCCCAATGTGCAACAAAATCTTGCTCATGATTTTGCTGCAACTCAAGATAGGACTGGATGACTAGGTATCTCCCCAAATTCATTCATGATTTCTACAATATATTTTTGTAGGTCACGTGAAGACACATACACCAACTATATCTAAGCATAAGGAAGTAGGTGAGGCTCTGATCTAGTAGATGGATCAATGGTTGTGACAACTAATGGGTTGAACCGCAACACTCTCTTTTATGTATTGTTGCACAGTTATGTTGCGCCAATATTTCTCGTTGTAGACCTTTGTTATTGGAATGTCGGGACGGTTGTTGGATAAATATCAAGAGTACAAATGATCTCATCTAACTATTGTGTTGATTCTCTATTCAACATCTACTACATGTACGAATTGGCTTGGAGAACCTTAACGATTCTTTGAACTAGTGTGGGGTATTTCCCGGCTCCTACCCTGGGGATTTGGTGTCTATTTTATATTATCCCATCTATCCATTCAATATTATGTGCATGGTGGAATTAAAAGGTGTCTAAGTGGGGCCTGATGGTGGATTCCACATTATCCTGGCCAACATGAGTAATAACCAGTTGTAGTGAAATTCCTTCTCGAAGTGTTTCTCATACAGGAAATCCTCGATGAAGTCATTGGTCAAGTAGCGTGCCCAAGCCATCATAAATCCGTGAATGCATTGCTCTATGGAGGTAATCACCCCCAGTGGGAACTCATTGTTGTGGCACTTACGCAGTAGTTTTTAGTAAAGTATATGGATGGAAAATTGAATATTGGCATTATTTATATCCAAAATCACCATTCCGCTTCTGTACCATACTTTGTGTACACCTCCTCTTATGTGGAATACTTAACCTCTATCGCCCAAAATGGTCCATCTCCTTTTTTAATAAGGCTTGATAATTGGCACATTAATTTGACGTTTACCTAGTGTGCCTTTTATACCTAGAGGAGCCCTCCATGTAATCGGTTGAGTGAGAACATGATGCACAATTGATGTATGGGATATGCCCAAAATATGGGAAATCCACTGATGACAGTATCCCTGATTTATTAAGGGGCTTCACCCATATCCTGGTGACCATTAACATTTTCACTTGGCCCCTTGAATAACATTTGTGTATGCATCGAAGAACACTTTCGATAGCTACACCTCATTTTGTATGTTGAAATATGCATATTTAGGTTGTGAAACCTTTCTTAATATATGGCTTACCTCGGTCAATATTTCATGCATAGGAACATCTTGATCCTTCATTGCCTAGAATTTTATTTTTCTTTAGTATTTCTTGTGGAATCCATTGTCCTATTCGATTATTTATCATCGCTGGTTTGAAATACTACCACACTCTACTCAGGGGCTTTTCTCTAGTCGCATCGTGGAAATTATGACTTATATGGGTTATGTGCGTTGAATTTATGGAACTGATTCATTTAAAGTGTAATGCTTTCATAGTTCCAATTGATATTCACTAATATCATTTCTCTACACTCTGCTCTATCCCTCTCTTTGAAAATAACGAATGGAAGTGGTTCATCTGAGAATTAAATATTTGTTGGGTTACTTCTCCCCCATGATATTCCGTTTCTTATCTCTCTATCAAGGCATGATCTCATCATTAAGGGCGATGGATGGTACGACATACTTCCATAACTATTAGTCTGCTATTGGAAAATATTTTCATAACTGATTGCAATTCCCCATGCTATCATCACCTATCCTAGCGCTAAATACCTACCTCTACATTGTTGTATCCTCTTGTGTCCTGGTACGCACCTTTCATTTCCATCTATTATGTATATTAGTTTGAAGTTAGGAATTTATACCTTAATCTCTTTTGAATATTCTAAATTTGTTTTGAGTATGACTTGTCTCATCCCACCTTATTGTCTTGACCTATCTAAAAATCCTAATTATTATATATTTTATTAATAATCTACTTCTAAGTCGTACTCTTACCTTACTTAGTTCCTATCTAATATGTAATGTGTTAAGTACAAGATCTATTATATTAAGTAGAAATAGAAATACTCCAAAAAAATACTAGAGGAACAATAAAATGTAGAAAACTACAACAAAAAATAATACCTTTATTGATAAGAAGAAAGGTTCACTTGCCTCTTCCAAGGGGAAAACTCTATCAAAGCAACACTCTATTACAATAATTCTCAATAAAAAGTTTCTCATGTCTCCTATACTTATTTATACTAATTATATGTTCTAAATAACATTCTAGAGGAATATCTTTCTAGAAGTGGAAGCTTCTATTAGGTGTTCTTACATTCACTCATTCACATTTATTAAATATCACTTATTAACTAATGCAATCTTTTATTACATAGAAAACATATTATTCTACCTACATGAGGGGTTAGGGAGGTTAGGTATCTAATACACTTCCCTCCTTCCCACTTCCTCTGTCACAACGCATCTTACCCTTGCCATCTATGACACTTATTCAATCGAACTATATGTAGAATCCCATGCAGCGGCCTCTTGGTGGGTTTCTCTAATGTTTCGATTCCAACTGCACTAATGTACAAAAATTTGAACAACCCTAATTGGCACATGCACAACTTATCCAGTTTCTTTGATATGCAATATTTATCTATTCAATATTTAATTATTTATCTATTCAATATTATATTCATCTTCAATAGTTGGAACCTTGATTCTAGTTCATCACACCACATGACTCATTCTCCTAAGTTACTTCCTTCAACATTTGATTGTAGCATTTCACATATTGCAATTGGATACTCTGCACAACTTGATGTTTTAGGACCATTCACTGTGTAGTTAGATGCTTGGTGCATCAATGATGTTCCCTTTGTTCCTAAAATCTATGCCAATATACTGTCTATTTATCAAATATGTCATTATGGTGATGGGAAAATAGTAGATATTTTTCCTAATGATGTTTTCATTTGAGAAGTACATAATCTAGACATTTTTTATGCTTCTGGAAGAGTTGATCGTAGTTCCCAATTCTATAGTTTTTTTTTTTTAGCATTCCTTTGGTTCCTCTTTCATTACGCATGTTGATTCGATGAGTAGGCTTTGGCATGGAATATTTAACCATCTCAACTATAGGTGTTTAAATCAATTGAGCACACACAATTTGGTTCTTGTTCTTTCTAATGTTTCTTGCACTGATGGAGTTTGTTCAGGTTATGTTTAGGGAAAATAACATCAATATCCTTTTACTAAAGGTAAGGTCTTATGTGCTACCTCACCTGTTGAGTTGGTACGTAGTGATCTTATGTAATTTTTGACTTTTTCATTTTTAGGCGCTAAGTTTGCACTTAATTTTATTGATGAATTCTCTCATCTCTCTCTTGTGTGTACTTACTGTACAAGAGTGAGGTATTTTCTACTCTTAAGACCTTCAATGATTTTGTTGAGAAGCAATTACCTCTTTCTATCAAGAATCTATAGAAAAATAATGGGGGGGGATGTTAATTAGGGATTCATGGATTCTTGTAGAGAACATGGAATTCAACATCAACACTCAATTTCTTACACACCTCAATAAAATGACATTATTGAAAGAAATAATCATACACTAAAAGAGATGGAAAAATACACAGTTTAGTCCAGGAACACGTCACCATGTTTATGGGTTGAAGAAGTGAATTTTTCCAATTACATTAAGAATTAGATGCTTCATTAGGTAGTGTTTTATATGAACCCAAATGAATCTTGGACACATGTTAATCCGAACATTTCTACTTTTAGGGTAGTTTTCAGTCTCGCATGGGCCTTAATTCGAGATGAAAAGAAAAAATCTATGGATAAGAAGATCCAACCACTGATATTTTCTTATTACTGTGACAATATGTAGGAATATAGGTTATTTGATCCTATTTCTAAATATCTCAGGTTCCAATAGGTTATACATTTTCATGAGTGCTTCAAACCCACATCGTTTACTAGCATAGATTTTCATGCTGACAATGGTGTAGATCATGATGATAGTTTTTCTTTTGTAGAACAAGAAGTTGATGAATCTGTTTTTGCTAAAACTTACATGATTCGAAATGAAAAATTAGCTAGATGACCATTTTCCATGAGAATTAATAGATCATATGCAACTTGAACAAAAATAAAATGAGGAGAAGATTTCATGAATGAAAGAAGCCTGATAGGTATGGATATGATTGATCTAATTTCATTTATTTTTCCTCTAACACTCACCATACACATTCACAAACAATTGGTGTCTCCTTTTTGATTCATGCCATTTTTTAAGATCCCTAGCAATTTTTTGATATTGTTGGGATACCGAAATGGGATGCTTCCATGACAGTGGAGTCTTATTCCTTGTTGAAGAATCACATATGGGACAACATTCCTCCTCCTAAGGGACCTAAAATAATTCACTATTAATGGGTCTACATAGCCAAATATGAAGCAAATGAATATGTTGACAAGTATAGGGAATGTCTTATAACTAAGGGATTTTTTTTTTTTTTTTTTTTTCGACGAAAACAGTTATANTATATTTTATTTTAGAGGGGTGGCAAAGCCACAGATTCAGTTACAAATTGCCCCGAGTTTCTTCAGGCCTACAGATCAAAAACAAAAATGTGATGCAACATTGTTTCAACATAAGGTCCATCGTTGTTTCAACATAATTTCCAGCACTGTGTTTCAGCATCTGTTCCAGCACTGTGTTTCAGTATATGTAACAACACTGTGTTTCAGCAACTGTTCCAGCACTGTGTTGCAGCAAATGTAACAACACTGTGTTTCAGCTGATACATCACCGTGTTTCAGCACTGTGTTTCAGCTTCTGTGTTCCAGCATCTGTGTTTCAGCTGTTACAGCTTCTATGTTCCAGCATCTATGTTCCAGCATTTGTGTTTCATCTGTGTTTCAGCTTCTGTGTTTCAGCTGTTACAACACCGTGTTTCAGCGGTTTCAGCACTGTGGTTCAGCTTCTGTGTTCCAGCATCTGTGTTCCATCACTGTATTTCTGCATCTGTGTTCCAGCTTCTGTGTTCCAGCTTTTGTGTTTCAGCACTGTGTTTCAGCTTCTGTGTTCCAGCATCTGTGTTTCAGCTATTACAACTTTTGTGTTCCAGCATCTGTGTTCCAGCATCTGTGTTCCAGCTTCTGTGTTCCAGCTTCTGTGTTCCAACATCTGTGTTTCAACTGTGTTTCAGCTTCTGTGTTTCAGCTGTTACAACACCGTGTTTCAGTTGTTTCAGCACTGTGTTTCAGCTTCTGTGTTCCAGCATCTGTATTTCTGCATCTGTGTTCCAGCATTTGTGTTTCTGCATCTGTGTTCCAGCTCTGTTACAGCACTGTGTTGCAGCTTCTGTTCCAGCTATCTTTCTCAGGCGCCTACTGCCTTCTACATTCTTTTACAAGCTGCTGTCATTTTCAAGGAATACATATTTTAACTGGATCCCCACCGTTTACGCTGAGTTCTCCTTGGGACAAAAGGCAGCCTTCGTTGTCTAGTTTGTCTACTTCTTTATTTGAATCTCTGAGAATATGGTAGCACTTGAAGCAGGTGAAATCTTTTAGAATGTATCTTAACCTTTGCAGATTCTTGTTTAGCCCAACATCTTTATACTGTCCTCTTGAGTGTATTATTTTGATCAAGATCTCAGAATCTCCAAATGCTTGTAGCTCTCGGTGTCCTCTTTTCCTGGCTATCTGGCAAACTTTGATCAAACTCAGAATTTCTGCTTGATTATTGGTTCGTTGTCCAAGACCCCAACAAAAGGTTGCTAGTTTCTCCCCTTCGCTGGAATAAATGATTCCTCCTGCTCCCGCTGTCCCAGGGTTTCCTTTGGAGGCACCGTAAAAAAAGACTGAAGTTTTGCCTTGTTTTTGCCACCAACTCTGAAATATGTCATGGCTGTCTCTTAACCTCCATTCTGTTTCAAGATGGGGTTTTTCCGTGCTATGGGTTTGAAGATTCAGCACGGAGGAGCCAAGCCACTCCTTTTCTTCCTGCAGAATCGAGGTATCAGTTTTGTGATTTTGGGAGCTCAAAGTTTCTAGTAGGAGGCCTTTTGCTTTCGCTGCTACCATTTGGGGGGTCCATTCTGTGTTGTTGAAGATTTGCTCATTTCTTTCTAGCCATAGCTTCCAGCACACGAACTTGGGGATGGAGATCCAGATTCTGGCGCATAATGTTTTCAGGGAGAGCGAAGGGTATCTATCCTTCCAGCCAGTGAATAGTTGCACTACTGAAATGTTGGTGGGAACAACGACCTTGAGGCCTTGGACTGTAAGCTGCCAGACTTTGTTTGCGAAATGACAGCCTACAAATAAGTGGTCCGAGGTTTCCATGGCTTCTCTACAAAGACAACATCTATGTGGTCCAGCAATATTTATTTTCAATAAATTTTCTCCCGTCAGAATATTTCTGTGCATTAGTGTCCAGAAAAAGAAGTTGACCTTCGGGATCGCCATTGAGTCCCATACCTCCAACCAAATCCTTGCCGGGAGAGGTCTATTTTGTTTTTGCTGGAGCAGAGCATAGCCTCTAGCTGCTGTATAAATTCCTGTGGGTCCCTAGCCCCAAGTGTCTTTTCCTGTCCTATGCACAGGGGATGCCTCTCGAAGCTCTGCTTTGAGCATCTCAAGTTGCTGAAGGAGGCAATCTGGGACATTGTCGAATTGCCACTTTGACCAAGATCCGTCTTCATCCCACTTTGATATGTCAATAATTCTCTGGATATCTCTGTTCTCAAGAAAATCGCGAATTTCCCTCAGGCCAGCGTTTGAAGCAATGGGTGGATTCCCCATTATACTGTCAGTCCAGAGTTTGGTCCGTTTTCCATTGCCAGGGACACGGTACAAGTGTTGATTGAAAAATCGCGCCCCTTTAATACACAACTGCCATAAAATCGTGGTTTTCCTACTCACTGCGTTTTGGAGATTTCAAATTTTGGCGTTTGGGATGTATCTATGACTTAAAGTTTTGCTGACTAGATGTGAGGGGTCGTTGTGCATCTTCCACAAGATTTTTCAGCCCAGAGCAGTGTTTGCAAGTGCTGGGTCGCGAATCTGCAATCCTCCTTCTCTCAGAGGTCGCTTGGCTGTCTCCCAATTGACTAAATGAAATTTTCTTTGGTTCCCTTTCCCACCATGCCACAGGAAATCTCTCAGGAGTTTGTTGATATGTCCTGCTATGGAATTGGGCGCTAAGAGATAGGACGCTTGATATATCGGCAGTGAGGAGATAACTTCTTTTATCAAGGTTAATTTGCCTCCATGGGTGAGCCAGTAACCTCCCCAGGCTTCGATTTTTCTTTTGATTTTTGCTAAGACTCCTTCCCACAGGCTGACTCTATTTGCACCCAGTGTTTAAGGCAACCCAAGATACTGTATCTTTTCCCATTTGGAGTGTCCTTTGAACCCCAAGGTACTTGCTATCTTCTGAGTTTCATGATCTGCTAGATTCCAACTGTAAACAACACTTTTTCTTTCGCTTATCAGAGCTCCAGACACCTTGCAATACGCTTGAAGAGTGCCCTTGAATGCAGTGGCTACTCTGTTTGAAGCTCCTCCCAGCAGAAGAGAGTCATCCATGAACAGAGCATGGTTTATGGGCTTCGGGTTCTTCGTTATTCTAAGTCCTGGGGCTGCACCTATTAACATTTCCTATTCCAACTTCCTGCTGAGGGTATCCGCCATTAATATGTACAGAAATGGAGAGAGGGGGCATCCTTGCCTCAGCCCCCTCGTAGCTTTGAAAAAATTTGTTGGTCTCCCATTCACCAATGGGGCAATCCAAGGGATATGAGTACAGGCTTTTATCAGCTTTAAAAAGTCAGGATCAAATCCAAAAGAGAGGAGCACTTGATACAAGAAGGACAACTTTACTCTGTCAAAGGCATTTTCCATGTCAAGCTTGATCAGCATGCCTTTCTCTTTTCTGAGATTGCTGGAGTGCATAGCTTCCTGGACTTGGATTACATTATCCAGGATATGTCTCCCTTTGACGAATCCTCCTTGCGATTCTGAGATAAGCTTGCCCAACAGAGGTTTTATTTTGTTTGCAAGAAGTTTTGCTATAATCTTATAAGAGGCATTACATAGTGAGATTGGCCTAAATATGTCGAAGAAGGCGGGGTTTGTTTCTTTTGGGATTAGCACTAGGAAGGTATAATTAGTGTTGCCTCCTATTTTTTCTTTTTGAAGGACTCCTTTTATCATTCTTATGAGGTCAGATTTGATTATATTCCAGCAAATCCTGTAAAAATGGATAGTAAACCCATCTGGACCTGGGGCTTTGTCCGGGTCCATGGACCAGATGACTTTGTTGAGTTCTTCTTCACTGATTGGGCTCAAAAGTGTTGTATTTTCCTCTTTTGTGACCAATGTCGGGATATTCATGAGGAATTCATTGTAATCTTCTTCATTGTCATGGTTCTCTTTGCTGTAAAGTTGTTGAAAGTGTGAGACAACAACATCCTTTATTTGATCTATTCCTTTGCAGAGCTTCCCTTCGTTGGTCGTGATCTCGGAGATATGGTTCCTGGAGAGGCGGGCTTTGAATTGGCGGTGGAAGTAGGATGTATTCCTATCGCCAACTTTCAACCAAAGGCTACGGGATTTCAGCCTCTAGTACTTTTCTTCCTTTCTGAAGGCGCGGTAAGTTCTGCATTGAGCTTGTTGCTCCTTTTCCAGTTCTGTTCTCGCAATGTCTATTGTTTCCATCTCGAGCTGTAGTTGTCCCAACTACTGCACTGACTCCTTTCTTTGGGTATTGGGGTTGCATTCCGGGAGTTTGCTCCACTCCTTGAGGGTTTTTTTTGTTATTTTTAGTTTTTGTTCCCAGACAAAGTTGGGGGAGCCATTAACTGGGGTAGACCATGCCCATTGAACCGTGTCTACGAACCCACTCTTTGATTTCCATAAGGGGCTGAAACTGAATGGGATTGGGCCTAAATTTTCTTCGTCCTCTAGCTGGAGCAATATGGGTTTGTGGTCTGAGGTGAGCTTGGGGAGGATGGCAGTGGAGATCAACTTCCTTTCCAATAGTAGAGTGCTTTGAACCAGAAACCTATCCAATCTGGCAGAAATGTGTTCCTCCCCCATCCTGTTATTGGTTCAAGTGTACAACCCTTTACTTGGTTTAAAGTCGATGAGGTCCCACTGCTGTATGATGTCTTCTACTACAAAAATTATTTGGTCCTTGCTGGGCCTTCCTCCCCTTTTTTCTTTTCCATTCATGACTAGGTTGAGGTCTCCGGCAATGATTATATTGCTTGGGGAGTTTTTCTCTAGAAATTCGTTTAATGTTTTCCAACATTCTTTCTTTTCATTGTGCAGAGTTGGAACATATAAATTGAAAAGTGCAATAGTTAACTTACTTGCTGTCTGCTTGAGCTCTGTAAAGCTCCAGTGCTGCGTGTTATAGGAGTTGACGAGACTGAGCTGCTCTGCCTTCCACAATGTTGCTATGCCTCCAGAGGTACCCCTTGTGTTGATTTCCTTCCCTGTGTTTTTCTGCCATTTGTGTTTGCTGATCTCTAGAAGGGATTCCCCTTCAATTTTTGTCTCTTGGAGTATGAGGATATATGTTGGTTCCACTTTCATCAGGTCCTTGACCGCTTCTATTTTTGTTGGGTTCCCTAGTCCTCTACAGTTCCAAGAGACGATTTTCATTACTTACTATTGGGGGTGATTGGGCCTCCTCCTTTTAGAGACCTTATTCTTGTGTTTCTGCCAATTGACATTTCTATGGTGGGCTGGCTTCCTTGGGTCTTTTGTCTTTCTGCCTCTTCCTCCCTTGCTTCTTTGCGAGATTTCCTCCCTGCTCTTTTGGCTGGCCTTTCTAGGATCTCGTCCTCCGAGGAGCTTGATGGATATATTACTTTATTTTTGGCTATGTCAGCATATGTTGGAGAGGGAACTACCTCCAAGGTTCCTTCCGCTTGCCCAGGTGCCCCTGTGTCTTTCCCATTTGGCGGGGGGCTTGATTGTGTCCTGCTGTCCATAATTTCTGGTTCTTTTGTGTCATTGTTGACCTTTTCTGTTTGAGGATCTGCATGCGGCATGCGATTAGAGCTCTCGACGATTTTTTCTGGCTCTATTTGCCCGGAGTTGCCAGTCTTGGTTGCTCCTTTGGATCTGGATTTTGATGTCCCTATTTTCTGTACTACTGTCCACTGATTTTCTTTCTCATTTTCACTTTCTTCTGCATTCTTTTTCTTGCAGTGCCTTGCGAAGTGTCCATAGCCGTGGCAGTGCCGACATTTGAAGGGCAACTGCTCGTAGTCTAGCTCCTGAATGTGCATCCAGTCTGTGGCCGTGAGATTAATTGCCTCCAGTAATCCCACTTCCAGATCAACCTCCACGCAGATCCGTGCGCATGAGTACTGATCTTTTCTCACTGCTTGATATATATACCTTCCGAGCGTGTTTCCGATTGCATGCAAAGATTTTTGGTTCCAGCAGTGTAGGGGGAGATGGGGTAAACGAACCCACACTGGGATGGCCGAGGGCACATCCTGGGCTGGGTCGAAGTCTGGAGTCCATTTGTTCAGGTATAACCCCTGTGGCCCCATGAAGTACGACCCATTTCTGAAGATGAGTTTTTTGTCTTCAGGGTTGTCAAAGACAAATACAAAATATCCTTTCCCTACGAAGTGGCTCTTTATTCCTTCTGTTATGAGCGGGTTCCAGTTCCTCTGCACCCATGCATCTACGAATTTGGGAGAGGGCCAGATTCCGGTAAATTGCCCGATAAGTCCCCTGTCTGCTAAGTTGACTATCGTTCTGCAAGTTTCTTCCAAAGGCAATTCGACACTGGGGATGTTGTCCAGTTTCTTCACGAATTTTTGCTGCACTGCTGGAGGCTGCAGCGACCAGCTTCCTGAATGCTTCCAGTTCTGGCAATGGGGGAGGGTTAGGAATGGCGCCCCCACCAGCGTCCATGGATGGGGAGGTCCTAAACGATGCAGAGAGCCCGAGCTGGGTCGCGTCCTCACACCCCTGCGTGTTGGGTCGCGTTTTGTAACTGAGCATTTTAACCTGGAAATACAATCCAGAAAGAATTTTTTCTTCGATATGAGTGGATCTGAGCCTGTGGCTCTCAGAGGTAGCCTCCTACCTCATGAATTTGCTATCTATTGGTGATGTGGTTGTAGATGCGGCTGAGGGAGCTCGCGACCCCCACGATCTGGCTCGGTCTAGGCTGGAGAGGTTCGTCCTTGCCTCCTCTCCCGCACAGCTTCAGCGACTGCCCCGAATTCGGCCCCCTACACCCTTCACGCGGCCTCTGACAAGAAATTATGAGGAGAAGATTTCATGAATGAAAGAAGCCTGATAGGTATGGATACGATTGATCTAATTTCATTTATTTTTCCTCTAACACTCACCATACACATTCACAAACAATTGGTGTCTCCTTTTTTATTCATGCCATTTTTTAAGATCCCTAGCAATTTTTTGATATTGTTGGTATACCGAAATGGGATGCTTCCATGAAAGTGGAGTCTTATTCCTTGTTGAAGAATCACATATGGGACAACATTCCTCCTCCTAAGGGACCTAAAATAATTCACTATTAATGGGTCTACATAACCAAATATGAAGCAAATGAATATGTTGACAAGTATAGGAATGTCTTATCACTAAGGGATTTTAACATGTTGAAGGATTGATTATTTTGAGAAATTTACTCATGTTTCCTAGATGGATTCCATAAGCCATACGCTTTCTCTTCCTTCCTTCCAAGGTTGGTCAATCTACCAGATGGATGTAAAGAGCACTTTTCTACATGGTGGTTTACATGAGGAGATCTACATTGAATGACCTCATAGTTTTTTGTAATATTCTTGTCTTGTTTGTAGGATTTTCTGCTCACTCTATGTTATCAAACAAGCTCCACAATCTTGGTATGAGAAGATAGATAGTTTTCTGAATACTTTAGGGTTCCAATATTTTCATTTCGATCTCACACTTTACAATTGAGGATAGGGTATTGATCTCTTCATTTAGGTTATATATGTGGATTATTTAATTATCAGAGTGAGTTCTTCATCCATGATTTAGAGTGTTTGGAAAGCATTCATGGAATAGTTTGATATGACAAATCTTGGTATTATGCATTATTTTCTTGGTATGTATGTTCTTCGGTCTTCTCAAGGGATCTCAATTTTTCAGTGGAACTATGAAATTAATTGACTTCAGTGATTTGGCATGGATGATTGTAATCTTGAACCTACTCGATTTTAGTTAGGTGTTACTTGTTTTTCCAGTTTCTCATCACCATGCATTTATCCTTCTCTATATCAATAATTGGTTTGGATCCTCCTATATTTGACTCATACACATCCTAACATATATTTTTTAGTTTGGATTGTATCTCAATTCTCTCAATATTCTCATGATTCATTGGAACGAAACAAAGTGTATTTTCAAATACATTCAGGGTACTACCACTTTTGGCATTCAACACACCTCTCGCGCTTCTTAGCTTGTGGGATTCACTGACTATGATTGAGATAGTTTAGTTGGGGATCAAAAGTCAACATATGGATTTATTTATCGCCTAGTTTTGCAAGAAATAGTTAGAAATTGCATTATCCTTTATAGAGGCTATGTATCATGCTACAAATCTTGCTAGTCATAAAGCTCTTTGGCTTTGATACCTATTTATGATAGATTTTGACATTCAATAGGATCATACTATTACTCTTTGGTGTGATATTCAAAGTGCCATACACATTTCTTGCAACCTAGTGGAGCACCAATGAACAAAACATATTGATATACACATGCAATTCATTCGACAACTCATCCAAGATGGTGTTCTCATCTTGGAGTATTTTCCTACTGAAGAGAAAGTTGGAGACATATTCACTAAAGCTTTTACATCACTTCATATTCTTTAGTTACGATCGATGCTTGGGGTGAAGGAAGTTGGCCTTGGCGGGTCATCTTCAGTCCTTCGACCTTCACTTTTTTGTTGTTTTCTCTCTTTTGGGAAGGATATATTTCCTATGGGTTTTTTATGATTTTGTCCACTTATGAGAGTTTGTACTTAGGTACCTTAGCAGGCCTAGCTATTGCGACTCATTTTTTTCCTTCTTTGTTTACTCCCTATGTTTTTCTTGGGGTGGCAGGGGGTCTTAGTGTTTTGTTAATATATTTGAACTATTATTAGTTAATATAACAGATGCCATCTCTAACTATCCAAATAATTTCTACCATTATTTAATATAGCTGGCACTCTCTTGTATTATACACAAAATTTCTAATAGATCATTGCATTCTCTCTTATAGAATGTTCTTGATTTTATAGTTTTTCCAATTCCTTAGATGTTCTTTTAAATCTTCGACGGGATAGAGTGTATACACCTCATTAGGTAGTCAAATTATTACATAGAGGAAGTCTCCCCCATCATCATCATCATCATCATCATGTGGTGTTGACTCATCATCATGAGGTGGTGAGTCAAAGTATATTGTTGACTTGTTTAAAGTTCAACCGATTAAAAAAAATAATTAAAATAAATGATATCGTATCCCATGAGGTTTATTCAGAGTTGGTTGTTGTGTAATTTGTCTATATAAATAGTTGTTAATGGTGTGGCTATTGGAGCTAGATGTCATGTTGCTATGTGATCGGATTTCCTCAAATTCTCTTTATCCATAAGATTTCTTACGAGAGCTCGGGAAATTGTATCGTGATCTTAAGATGTAAGATGAAGGCTTATATTTCAAGAATTTCCATGTATTATTCGTCATAAATCTCAGCCTCTATCGAGATGTTACAATGTTCTTTTTATTCGTTAAGGACATTGTGTTGATCATAGCTTTTTGGCAATTAGATCTTTCATACACTATGTTGAATTCACCAATTGGATGTTAGAATATTGATTCACATTCGTGCAAGGTGTTTGTTTATATATTTCAGGTCAATAATCACTTTTACGCTTATGTGGTTGTCTCGAATTCATCTATCATGTATGCTAGTTTGTTTTCCTGAAGTTCCAATTTGACTTCTAGTATTGAAAGTATTTCTATATTTTGGAAGTTTTTTTTGACAACTTTTTTCATTTGATTTTGCCTTAAATTGGCGATGAATGGTTGGATCTGCAGATTTGAGTGGCTAAGTCTGTATAATCCAAGTGTTTCACGGATTTTTCATCATGGTGAATTCATTTATGCATTCAGAAATGTAATTTAAACAACAGAAAATAACGATTTTGTCCAAATTTACATCGTCAAAAAACCCAAAAAATAGAACGTTTAGCCAACACCTTTTGTTTTTATTCTCTTAAAATAAATTCTACTTTATTTTTTCTAATCTTTTTAAATATATAATTTCATATTGGTTACATGTCTGCATGAAAATCTTATTTATTTTTTAATGAATGGAGTCACTTGTATTGTTATTTCTTCTCTTTTGTTACTATCTTTACCTACTCTTCTCATTTTGTAGCTTCTTCCTTAATTCATGTTCTTCTTGCTTGTATTAATCCAACTCTTTCTACTAGTATTTAATTTTTTGTGATTATGTTCTTCTTGCTTGTATTAATCCAACTCTTTCTACTAGTATTTAATTTTTTGTGATTTTGATTTCAATTTAGTTCCTTTATTTGAGAGCTTGGATTTCATCCTCTCTATGAATTAGTAGTTTATTTTCTTTGTTCGGTTTTACTTTTCTTTGATGGTTTCAAATAATTTGTCCCTTAATAGTTCAAAGGACTCGTAACCTAGTATTATTGAGTTGTTGGTTGTGGCTACAAATTTGAATACTTTCATAACGGTGATCACCACATTTTTTTTGTGTGGTTTTCTTGACTATGAAGGATTTCTTTTTCTGGATGATAATGAGAGTAGTGAAGATGCGATCGAAACTTTCATGTAAATTACAATGTGAAGGGTTTGGTCATTATCTTTCTACTTATTTCGTAACCTAGTATTATTGAGTTGTTGGTTGTGGCTACAAATTTGAATACTTTCATAACGGTGATTACCACATTTTTTTTGTGGTTTTCTTGACTATGAAGGATTTCTTTTTTTGATGATAATGAGAGTTGTGAAGATGTGATCGAAACTTTCATGTAAATTACAATGCGAAGGGTTTGGTCATTATCTTTGTACTTATTTATTGCATTGTACGAGTTGGAGAAGCTTGTTTTGGTATTTCCCTAATTTTTTTTTTACAAGGATCTAATATATTGGTTTGGGTATTGTTAAGGTTTTTTTCACATTTATTTGTAATTTTCATATCAATAACATAGTGTATAGGTTGTCTTTGATGTGTAGGATAGTTGGTGATAGAGTGTGTTGTTAACGTATTTCGGGATGTTAAAGTCATTAGTTCGAAACTTGCGGGGACAAAAAATCTAGCCATGTTAAGGGTTGGTGTGGCTCAGGCCAAGTGTGATCCCGAGGTGATTTTGACAGCTTAAATACCCCTAAGTCACATTTTCTTAGCCACAAGTTGATCCCACCTGTCAAGGACAAACTAACAATTAAAAAAAAAACATAATATATAGATTGTTTATATGATTCTAGTAGTGATGAGGGAAGAAAAATATTTTTCACGAAAACTAAATAAAATGAAAAGCCAAAACAGATTTCTTATCTTTTCTTTGTCCATCAATAGATTTATACAAATTTAGAATGGATCAATCTAAGGACACAATTAACATTAAATACTTAGTTGTTAGTTAAACAAAAATTGCATGGACCTTAAGACTCGTTGTGTATTTATTGTCTTCCACTAACTCTAACTATTAGTATGACATATTTATCACGGCTCCACCCTATTTTAACACAAATTCCCCCACTTTCTCCACTAGATGGGAAAATGAATTATTCAAAGGAGTGACCGATATCCATTCGTCGCAAGTGGGAAATTTATCTTGGAACTCAATGGGATAAGAAGTATGTTGCTACTAAAGAGTGGTAAAATGAATTATTCAAAGGAGTGACCGATATCCTTTCGTCGGAAGTGAGAAATTTATCTTGGAACTCAATGGGATAAGAAGTATGCTGCTACTAAAGAGTGGAGCATGTATACATGTCAAATAGGGTATCAACATCGAAATTTAGTTGAAAAAATGGAATGTCAACATCAAAATTTGGTTGAAAAAATGGGATATCCCAAAACAGGCTAATCATATAAATTCAAAAGATTAATGTTACTAACCTTGTGAATTTCTAGTTGATATGGAAAATATAAGTGATAAGCATTGTCATTAATCCATTCTAAAATGGTGTAGTCTACATAACGACAAGGCTTGTATTTATGATGACACTACCCCTTAAAATGTTATTTTTCGGGATACAACTAGACTTGATCACAAAGCAAAAACTAAGTAGGTACTTGATGACGATCATGGAGGGATTTATAATGAGCATGGGAGGTGTGTAGAGAATCAATCACATAAGAATGAATACAAGCTATATTTTGAGAAATGATGATTTCTGGTGTTGCTCGCTATGTTGGTGTGGGGAGACAATAAGAGGAAGGCTGACTACGACTTCATGAGGCACAAGAAAAAAGAAAACAAAATATACTTCTAAAGCTAAATGTTCAACAGAGACATGGACAAGACAACTTGATTATAACTATATTGGACAACATGCAAATAAGAATAAGACCATTTGTTTTGGGTGTAGTAAATATTAAGGGAACACATAAGGATATGCTTGATCCATTTAATCTAAGCACCAATTCGTGGATGAAAGGGCATGAAAATAAAATAGAAAACATAAGATACTTCAAAAGGTAAATGGTCAATAGAGACATGGACAACATGATTATAACTATATTCGACAACATGCAAATAAAATAAGACCATTGGTTTTGGGTGTAGTAAATATTAATGGAATGCAAAAGAATATGCTTCACCAATTCAATCTAAGCACCAATTCGTGGATGAAAGGTCATGAAATCTATTAGGCTGTTTATTTTACTTATTTTTATTGCTCAAAAGTTTTATTCTCCATTCTCATGTTGTGTGCATCATCATTTGGTATTGGAGACCGGTTAAAGATAGAATTTCCACTATGATTATTGATAATGGGAATCACGATAATCTTGTGTCTTGTGTTTTGGTAACCAAAATCCAACTTCATATCACTATCTATCACTCCCCTTATAACCATGATGTGATTAAATATTAGAGATAATTCTTACATTAATGTTGTGTGATAAGTTTGGGGATTGGCTTGAGGTTTTGTAGGAGACTCTTGAAATATTATGTCAACCTAAATCTTCAAGATTAAAATTAGTTGGATCTCACTCCAACTATATATACATGTAATGTATTTGTGTGAGTGTGCAATACAAACTATTTTTTACGTATGAATCCAGTGCAATGGATGCTCTCTATTTTTTTTTATTTGGTATTAGAGAGGGATTGGACTTAGCTCCCTAGCAGGACTTCCCAGGAATATGAGAGTTTGAGATGTAGTATTTTGTAGGAGTAGATTAGGGTGTGTGAGATTTGTTGAGAAAGTGTTGTGTATAAGTTTATTTATGTGTGTTGTATCAAGTTCCCGATTTATTTTTCCTCTGCATCTGTAGAATCTGCTTGTAAACATTGAATCTGCCGTGTTAAGGAACCAGATCTATTTGAATCGGCTGTGTGTATGCAATTACAGTTATAGTCCCCTACATGAAACACGAGTCTATATCCCAGGATAGGTTCCTCCGTATAATGAATACTCTCCCCATCATCACAGCAAGTAAATTCATTATCGTTAGAGTTCTTCGAGAATTGACGGAGAATATGAGGGTGGCAAAGGCATTTTTTTTTTGTTTTTCTCTAATGGGAATACTTCAATGATGTCGCCATCATTTAAACAAAGCCATTTATTTTAAAGATCCGACAATAGATATCCAGAAATTGAATTCAACCAATCTATAATTTGTATGCAATGATGTGGGATTTGAAGCTTACCAGGGAATCCATTTATTGTTCAATGATGTAGGAATGGACGTATATGTATATGTCATAAAGTCGAGACATTTGGTTCAATGTCTAGATCTGCACAATTCTACAGGTTTTCCAGATTTGAATCGAAGGCAACTGGAAATGGTGAGTTGTATTGAGCTGACCAATAAGATTTGGGAGGCTGTCGCTATACTGCCTCAAGGGTTTTATTGTTTCTCTTTTGCTTTAGTTGTCCAAAGTTAAATTGTTTTGTTTGGTGTGTTTGTAAATTATGTTATAGAAGAACCAATTATTGAATAAACTAATATAATTCAAATTGGTGGTTCTCCATGGCGTGAGAAGAAATTGCTTATTTAATTATGTCTAAGTTTGTTCTATACTCGTGATCCGTCGTGTTTTGGGAGAAATAGTTACAAGTTATTTTTATGGTCAAGTTGCTAAACTGTCTATTAAAGATATTCAATATTTAGATCATTCTCCTAGATACTGTGGATAGCCGAAAGAAAAATATTCACAGATGGAAATGTATCCATAGGATGGTTCAGTATCAAGATTGTCCTTCGGGAGGTCAAGAAGCGTCAGTTATACAAAGAATGTCAAAGATGGTCAGAAGCTTTTGTACCTTAAATGTGTCAGATGAGAAGCTTGAATGTGTGGAGAAGAAAAGAGCGGAAGCCGGAAGATTCAGAGTGGGTGTAAGCGCTCATGAAGACCAATCAGACAAAGACAAATGCAAAGTTTTTTAATTCTGATTTCAGTGTTGTAAGTTTTTTGAAATATAAGCATTAAAGGGGGGTGTTATAAATAATTTTCACATCAATGTTGTGTGCTAAGTTTGGGGATTGGCTTGAGGTTTTGTAGGAGATTATGAAAATATTCTCTCAACCTAAATCTCCAAAATTAGAATTAATTGGATCTCACTTCAACTATATATACATGTAATGTATCTGTGTGAGTGTGCAACACAAACTATTTTCTATATGTGAATCCAGTGCAATCCATTTTTTCTTATTTTAAAAAGAAAAAACCACACTTGTTTTCCCTTTATAACCACAATGGGATTAAAAAGGAAAGACCAAGCTTGTTTTCCCACAAAAGTTGTGTTATTGCATTCACCATTTTGTCTTTTCATTGACAATATTGAATGTGATGTGACCCCATTTTATACTTCTAATTTACTATTAGGTATTCCTTATAAAAATTACCATAACACCTTCTATTATCCCTATTAAAAAATACTTATAAAAATTTCCATAACACCCTCTATTATCCCTATTAAAAAATACTTAGAAATTGTTTAGAGATGGTATAGCATATGAACATACTTCGTTTGTGATCCGTATTAAAAAATACTTATAAAAATTATCATAACACCCTCTATTATCCCTATTAAAAAATACTTAGAAATTGTTTAGAGATGGTATGGCATATGACCATACTTCGTTTGTGATCCCCGACACCCCCTAGATCTCTTACGCAATAATGTTGTTTTCTATTAAATAAGTATGAGAAAATGTCTCTCTCTTTATGTTTCCTACTCTATTAAATCCAATAATGATTATGAAACCACTCCACCCACTATGCAACAATTGCTCAAGGTTTTTTCCTATGTTTTTCAACTTTCGTATGGGCTTCTCCCTATCTATTATTTGCATCATTCCATTGATTTAATTACTACAACCTTCCTTATGAATTATCTTGCATACTAACTCGAAGCCCGTAAAGCTAAACAATAGAATGCTAGCTTCATTGCCTTCCTTAGTGTGGTCATATACAACCTAGTTCTTCCCCTTATGGCTCCTCCGCCTTCATTGGTCCTAATAAATAAGTGCAAGAGTGGTACCTTATAAGAAATCTCCGCCTTCATTGCTCCTAATAAATAAGTGCAAGAGTGGTACCTTATAAGAAATTGTAATGCTATAAATAATATCATTGTAAAATATCGTTATTCCTAACAATTTTTTATATTATTTTTTGGACTATTTTAAGGGTGCCAAATTCTTTACCAAGATGAACTTGTATAAATAATATCATTGTAAAATATCGTTATTCCTAACAATTTTTTTTTATTATTTTTTGGACTATTTTAAGGGTGCCAAATTCTTTACCAAGATGAACTTGATAGAGAGCTATCATAAGTGTGCACAAATTCCAGTTACATGCTATAAGAAATGGGGTTAAAATGGGTCAATTAAGAAAAGTAGTGTTTAAATGGAAATTCAATAACCGATAGTATTTTAAAAATTATGTCAATAATAATCGTTGAATTGGACATATAAAATTTAATGATTATTTGTGTCATGTTTCTATTATAAAATATTTAACCATATATACATGTCACCTTGGTTTAGATATTATTAACATTATCTTGACATATGATAAATATATTTGAAATACTAATATGGAATATTTTATATTAATAGTATTAATATAATAATATTCTATTTTTTAAGGTAACGACGAAGCCAAACACCAAATTGGTGTATGAGACCCCTCTTTGTGCACTGATTTCAGTGCTAAATTATATAGAGGTATGCATACTACACCCTATGCATTTGAACCTCTGGCCTCTAAGGAGGAACACATGTTCTTAACCATTAGAACCACCAATATTGTATTGTGCTTACATTATTATTATGTACTACTAAAAATTTGTACTTACATTATATAATATATATTAATAAGATATTATTATTTTTTTGTATCTCGGGGAATTGCCAACTAGGCGGGTCTCGTACTCACATGACATGAGGTAGATTTCAACCACTACCACCGTAACCTCCAAGTTCCATACGTATGCCCATTCCGAAGGAACGGGTAAATCAGGGGGATTTGAACTCGAAACCTCATCGAACTTAACACTTCATAGCATGACACTTTCCAGTTGAGCTACCCCCGGGAGCTAATAAGATATTATTATTATTATTATGGAATTATTTTATTATTTTCATATAGTTACTATATTATTATACTATTATATACTACGTTATTATTATATAATGTATTCTTATTCTATATAGACATTAACAATCATCATCATCATCATCATGTTATTATTATTATTATTATTATTATTATTACTTTCCCATGTAATTCATTTATCGTATCAGGGAGACCCACCTCATTCTGGTGATGCTACCTATGATAAACCATATTCTTTAGGTCTCAAGGCTATGCCAATAGTCAATAATTGTCTCACAAAGAGAGAAAGCATGTTACAATGTTGGATTTGGTGGAAGGATAAAAACTTTCCTCTCAGTCGATTAAGTTACACCCAATTGATTTATATTAGTATTAATATATAATAATATATCATCATCCTCATCCTCATCATCATCATCATTTATTGTGTGTGCACAAGAATCTAAAGTTTTCATTATTAAATTTGACTCTCGCCTCATTAATCTCACAACCTATTATTTATAATTTCTTCACGTGACCCATTTTGGTACCAAATTTCCTCTAATGTTTGAAAGATTTCTTTTAAGATTAAGTATTATATGAATGACTAGCGATGTCCTTTTTTCTCACCAATGCACCTACTATATTCATGAACCTCATTAGTGATATTTTCCAAATACATCTAGGGTGTTTCATTGTGATATATGTCAATGACATTATTATTTTTAGAAAAATGTTGGAAGATAATCTACAATATGTGTGTTTGGTGCTAAAGCTAATTTGGACCCAAAAATTGTAGATTAACACAAGAAATGTTAGTTTTGGAAAGCCTCCATTCATTATATCATTATATCAGGTTTGTTGTTGATCACATTAAGATACATGTCAATCTCACCAAAGTAAAAGCTCTTGATGATCAACCCATCCCCTCCATTATTGTTTCCTTAAACAATTGTTTCATGAGCCTAAATTTTTTACAATTTATTTATTACTCATTTCTCTCACATTTCACACCCCCTTCATAAGATCTCCAATCAACATATGTTTTCTTGGAAAAAGGTAGTAGATGGGATCTTTCTGAAATTAAATATACAACACTGTGCTTAGAACCAACTCTACACCTTTCATATTTTCAATATCACTTTTATATTTAGATGGATTCTTCACACTATGTTCTTGGTTCCATACTAAAGAGGGAGGTCACCTCATAGCCTCATCAACATACCTTTGTTGATATAAAAAATTATTCCATTTTTCAATAACTATTTCACTTAAAGGGACTATATATGTGGAAATGTTACGAAATGGTTTGTACAAAAGTAACTCACTCGAACAAAAAGTCTCAAAGTCATATGAACTCTCATTTGGAAATTGAATAAAACCATGGGAAAAAT
>ML778822.1:794504-817358 GCA_009831015.1 Picea engelmannii | reverse complement strand
CATCTTGACTGTCTGAATACCATGTTTGAATTGAGTTATCCCACTGATCAGTCTACACAAAACACAAAAAACATTTTTACTTGAAGTTACCAAGCACCTTTGGTCTACAACCACAAAGGGTTTCTTGGAGTGATAACAGAATGCGGCTGAATAAACTGACAATACTCGACTATATCAACAGACAAAGGATCATAGTCAGGATACAAATAAGCAACTATGGCTGAATAAAATAACAACACTCGGTTAGATCAAAAGACAAAAGGATCTTAGCCGGAGTACAAATAAGCAACTAAAAGATAATACCTAGAATATGGGGGCACTGCAAAATCAATGCAGAATGAGACCTGGATGATCTTCCTAGTGACTAGGGTGTGTCCTTCAACACCGAAATCCGCCAACTAGTGTCTTCCTCCTGGAATACACTGAACTATATCTCCTAATATGTGCGTCTTCTCCTCAATGACAAGTCGTAATCTGCATAATGATGAATTACGCCACTGACCCTTCCTTTATAGCTTTCCAAAACCCTAAATCATGTTGAAACCCTAATTCACTGTTGACTTCCAAAACCCTAAATTACTGTTGAAACCCTAATTCACTATTGACTTATATTTTTATCTCATAATGACTTAAAAGCGCATTTAACCCTTTTTAGCTCAATGTCCCTTTCTGAATATAACACCTGTGATTGGAGTGACCTCTAGTAACCATGTTTACCCCTCTTTGGCCATGGCTATAGTCTAACGGGACGGTTTAGACCATTAAGCCTCCTCTATGGAGCTCCTATTTGGAAAGGGACATTACAATGCTCCCATCCCAAAATTGCTTTTCCTCAAGCAATACCAGTCCAGGGTGCTGCAAAACCTGCTCACTCTCCCAAGTAGCATCCTCTACTAGAATCCCTCTCGATGTAATCAAACACTCTCTAATGAACTTGCTCCTCCGTTTCCACTCTCGGAACTCCGAAACCCCCTACAGAACTAACTCCAACTGGCCCTCCTCATCCAACGGGGGAAGCTCCTTTGATGTGATAATGAATTGTCCCACTTCCTTTTTGAGGCAAGACACCTGGAACATGTTATGAATATTGCTCCCCTCTGGAATCTCTAGCTCATCAACAACCTCACCTACTCGACGCATGATCCTATAAGGGCCATAAAATCTGGGCTTGAGATTCTCGGCCCCACTCTTATTTAGAGATGACTGTCTGTAGGGTTGGAGTCTCAATAAAACCAAATCTCCAACCTCAAAGTTGTGCTCTATCTTGTGCCTGTCCACACTTATCTTCTGTCGGTTTTGCGTCGTCTACAGGTTCTCTTTCAACAACTTGATAATCTCCTGAATATATATGATCCAATCCTTGGCCTTGGGAGCTCTTCTCTCCCCGAATACCAAGTCTACCAAAGTGTGATAATCATATCCGTACAATGCTTAGAAGGGTGTCATACCAATGGACATGTGGAAGCTGGTGTTGTAGCAATGTTTTCCTAAATGTAACCACTTTACCCACGTTCTCTATTGTCCTCCTACATAGTTCCTCAAATACCCTTCAACCCACTTGTTGAGAATATCGGTATTCCCATCTTTCTGAGGGTGATAGTTGGTGCTAGGTGTCAACTATGTCCCCACGAAATGAAACAACTCTCTCCAAAATGTCCCTATGAACCGGTTGTCCCTATCACTGACGATGTTCTTCGACAACCCATTAAGTCTGTAGACCTCCCTGAAGAAAAGATCGACTACTTGAACTGTGTTGTACTCTGTCGGTATGGCGTATAAGTGATAAAACTTGGTCAATCTGTCGACCACTACATAGATACAGTCCTTGCCCTGGAACTTGGGTAGACCTGTGATGAAGTCTGTAGATATACTCTCCCATTTCTTCTCTAGAATGGGGAGTGGATGAAGTAGCTCTACTGGAAGATCATGCTCTGAATTGTTCTGTTGGTAAGTCACACACTCACTGACGTGTCTCATAACGTCTTATTTTAGGCCCTTCCATGAGAACCTCTCTTTGATATGTCTGTAGGTTTTGAAAAAACCTTGATGGCCTGCTAGAGGTGAATCATGAACTGTGGTGAGGATCTTCTTATTAATCCCTGAATCTAGCACCAAGTTGACTCTATCCTTGTAAAATATGATATCTTCAATGACCCTATACTGGTCATCTTGTATCTTCCCATCCATCACCTCACAAGAAAACTTGTTCTTGGCATATTCCACTAACAAGTGCAATTTCCAATCTGTTGAAATCTCCATCAAAGAACATGCCACAGGTATCCTTGATAATGCATCGACCACAATGTTATTCTTCCCCTTGAAATACTCTATGTCAAAGTCGAATTCATGTACCTTTGTCACCCATTTCAGTTGGCGCTCACTGAGGTCCTTCTGCTCAAGGAAATACTTCAAACTGTTGTGATCAGTCTTGACCATGAATTTTCTGCCAACCAAATATTGTCTGAACTTAGTCAAGGCATGCATCATTACCAACATTTCCTTGTCATAAATGGAGTAAAACCTCTTAGGTTTACTAAGATTCCGTATATCGAATACAATGGGGTGACCTCCATGCATCAAAAATGCACCGATCCCTTCGTCGGATGTGTCACACTCTAGTACAAATGGCAAGGTGAAGTCTGGTAGTTCCAACATTGGACAAGTGCCCATGAATTCCTTCATGTGATCAAAGGATTTATGTGATTTATCGGTCCATATGAAGGCCCCATGCTTGGTAAGATCTGTCAGCGATGCTA
This sequence comes from Picea engelmannii, assembly GCA_009831015.1. NCBI lineage: Eukaryota > Viridiplantae > Streptophyta > Pinopsida > Pinales > Pinaceae > Picea > Picea engelmannii. The sequence goes on along the minus strand of ML778822.1, from coordinate 814,602 downwards.
AAAGCTGAGAAAAACCCCGAACGAACCGCCTGTAATAGCTGCACAACCCAAAGAAGCTCCTCAATTCTATCACGTTCTTGGGCATCGACCAATCCATAATAGCCCTAATCTTCTCTTGGTGCACCTGTACCACCTGTGCACTGATGATGTGGCCTAAGTAAAGAAACTCTGTCATATCTAACTCACTCTTGGACTCTTTGGCATATAATGACTGTGCCTCCATGATGCTCAATAACTCATCCAGGTGCCTCATATGCTCTTTCCATGACTAGCTATAGATCAAGATGTCATTGAAGAAAGCCAAGACTGGAATGTAGCGGGTGCATTGGTTAGCCCAAATGGCATAACCAGGAACTTGAAGTGTCCAAAACGACATCGAAATGTCTTCTTCTCTATGTCCTTCTCTCAGATGTTGATCTGATGATATCCAGAGCATACAACAATTTTTGAGAAGAAAACTTCCCCATCTAGTTCATCCATCAACTCGCCAATGCATGGTATAGGGTACCGATTCTTGATGGTTTTCTTGTTCAAGTCTCGGTAATCAATGCACATCCTCATGGTGCCATCCTTCTTCATAACTAAGACAACTGAAGAAGAAAATGGGTTGCTTCTTGGTCTGATGTGTCCCATCTCTAGAAATTCCTTGATTTCCTTCTTTATCTCATCCTTGAACCTCCTAGGATGATGATAGGGAGGGTGATCATAGGTTTGTCCCCCTCCTCCAACTCAATGGTGTGCTCAAACCTCCTGTCAGGTGGTCTCCCTGGTCGAATTTCCTCAAAGACCTGGTAATGTCGTCCCAATAAATTCTTGATATCTATATCATATTTTTGTCGACCTTTTGAATCCTTCTGAGTAGTCATCAAGCGTTTTGCAGTGTATTCTACCTCCCCATGTCTAAATATGATAACTCAATGTGTGTGTAGGATCAAAGGTTTCCAGCATATAAATGATCATACAAATAATAAATGCAACAAGGGACTGGAAAGTTTGTATTATGATATCTTTGTGGATTACAAAATGGGCGAATGCGGCTGAATAAACTGACAATACTCGACTAGATCAACAGACAAAGGATCTTAGCCGGAATACAAATAAGAAATTGTGGCTGAATAAAATAACAACACTCAGCTATATCAAAATACAAAAGGATCTTAACTGTAATACAAATAAGCAACTAAAAGATAATATCCGGAATATGGTAGCATTGCGGAATTAATGAAGAATGATGGAAGACCTGGATGATCTTACAGTGAATAGGGTGTGTCTTTCAACACCAAAATCATCCAATTGGTGTCTTCCTCCTGGAATACACTGAACTATCTCTCCTGAGATGCGCCTCTTCTCCTCAATGACAAGTCATAATCTGCATAATGATGAATTAGGTCGTTGACTTTTTATCTTTCCAAAACCCTAAATCTTGATGAAACCCTAATTCATTGTTGACTTCCAAAACCCTAAATCACTGTTGAAACCCTAATTCACTGTTGACTTCTATTTTTAGCTCATAATGACTTAAAAGAGCTTTTAACCCTTTTTAGCTCAATGTCACTTTCCGAATATAACACCTGTGACTCGAGTGACCTCTAGTAACCCTGTTTACCCCTCTTTGTCCCTGGCTATAGTCTAACGAGGCGGTTTAGACCATTAATCCTTCTCTCTGGAGATCCTATTTGGAAAGGGACATTGCACTTACCTATGTTGGTCATCATTCGTCCAGGATCTTCTTGTTTTTATGATAGACTAATGTTCTACAAAACCAAGTCAATTTTGATATATATCAACAAAATTGTGTAGATTTTGATATATCTCAACAAAACAATTTTGAGATGAAAATTTATTGGTAGAATTAGGTAGTGGGATATTTAGAGCCACTTGCATTTGAAACAACCCACTCACAATCAATAGTAACACACCAATAAACAACTCGCTCAAAATAAACATTAACAGACCACATTGTAAGAAAATCACTATTATGAGCATTTGCACTATCATTATTATGTGCAAGTTCATATTTCTTTTGACCTTTATAATCTATGAATAATATTGATTCAGTGTTAACCTACCATAATGCATTGTATTGTAGTGACAAGTGAGAATAGACCCTTTTTTGTAAGCAAGAATCTACACTACAAGTTGTATGTCTTTGAACATTATTCAACAAATGGCCTTTACATTCATGAGGATTGCAAGAAAAAATATTTGTACTATTCAACATAAAGGGATATTCAATTTGGATTCAAGGTAACATTATGTTTCTTTAATGAATGACATGTAGATTCAATGTTGTTACATATCTATGAGAGAATGTCTTCGTAGAATACATTCTTGAAGGGTCTCACCAATCCAATGTTTTCATTTATGAGTACCTTCCAACCACAAGAAGTGTCTTTGTAGAATATATGCTTGAAGGATCTCACAAATATAATGTTTCAATGTTATGAGTACCTTCTAACCCCAAGAAGTCATGGATGTGGGCAAAATCTTTATGTTTCCATTCATACCTAAAAAACAATGAATATATATAGATATGTTTTAAAGTGAATTCATATAGGATAAAGACATCAACAAGAACCTGTACCAATATTCTTTGTCAATGCTACCTTGATACTCTAAAGACTACCATGCTACCCTAAATAATGATAGTTTTTATTCCTATCTACCTCCATACTCACCTTGTTTATTCCCACATCATGTCATCATTTATGTCAAAACCGACAACAATATCCCAGGACAGATTTGAGATATACGTTGAGGATAGATTTGAGATATATGCCAATGAATTTATCGAGGATTGATTCAGTATGAAAAAATAATTTGTCGATTCATGGATTGATAGTTCATTATTTAAAATGGCAAGCATACAATTGTTAGAAAATGGTTGAAGGAACTTTGAACTCACTTGGGAAAAGGAACATTTCTGGAGGAATGTTGAATGACCATCGCTATGTGGCTAAGAAAATGGATGTTGGGATGAAGTGTTAAGGGGTAAATGCCCCTATAACCTTCGAATTACCAATAATCATGTGAACCTTGTTAATCATGAGTAATCCGACAAAATAATGACAAATCCATTGATTCATAAATGGAAAGGGATTACCTTGTTCAACACAAGCCTTCGATCTAGTGGACGCAATGAATAATATATTAGTATCAATGAATCCTTCTTGTAGGGACAGAGTTTGAAAAGCAGACTTAATCTTGCATTTTCCAATTCAGGAATGCCTATCAATGTAATGAAAAATGTTTCTACCAATGTCAGCATTGTGGTCTTCCTTTTTAATGTAAAATACACCTTGCATCAATGGAAGTCCCTCAGTGGAAAAAATTTCATGATGCAGATTTGAGTCTCATTTAATGTGTCAATGCTCCATTCTCATTGAGATGAACCAATATGACTTGTAGTTGACACCAAGACAAAAACATCAAACACATTGTTGTTTTGCATACCCCATGACGGAATAGAAAATATCATAGTAGAATGGATAGATGTAGTTCAATATGGAATACCCTTAGATCCAACAACTTCTATGCATTACTATGTAGAAATACCGTAGCAGAGTGCATAGATATAGTTCAATATGGAATACCCTTAAATCCAACAACTTTTATGCATTCTACTATGTAGAAAATACCATAGCAGAGTGCGTAGATGTAGTTCAATATAAAATACCCTTAGATCCAATAACTTCTATGCATTCTACTATGGTATTTATGACCTGCAGGGTGCTTAGCGATGGTTAGACATAATTGTTAGAATTGTAAATGTGGAAAACACAATTCACATATGATATTATACAATCACACAAATAAGTAACACATATATTTCATGTGGTTCACCCAAACATTGGCCTACATCCACCAAGAAGAGGTATCAGTTTTCTTATTATTCATATCATCAAGATTACAACAACTTCACTAATACATCTCTCATATCCTCTCCTCTCCCTTTCTCCCTCTTCTCATTTTCCTCTATGGGCTTACATAAATTTATATACATTTACATAGGAAACTGATTATTAAATGCAATCTCATCCATATTATAACTTGGTCTTATTAGTTACAACCAACGCTGAATAATAGGATCAAAAATATATCCTTGGAGGAATTCGTTGTCACCAAATTCAACAATCTCCACCTTGACAATAATTAACCTGATACCTTGCTCCTTCCTTTTGTTTATCACCTTTTCTGCAAGCCAAGAGAAGCAAAGAACCATCATAGCTTCTCTAGAAGTCCTAGTTTTGTGAACATGTCTGCGCAATTCTCCTTTGTATGCACTTTCGCAAGAGAGACTCCACGTTCATTGATGACCTATCTTACAAAATGGTACTTGATAGGTACATGTTTTTTTTTACTATGGTAGGATGGATTTTTAGGCAAGTGAATAGCACTTTGACTATCACAAAGTAACTTTACTTTGTCTTGCATCTTTCCAAACTCACCAAACAAAACTTTCAACCAAACTGCCTCTTTGCAAGCATGTGAAGTAGCTACGTATTATGCTTCTGTAGTGGATAAAGAAACAATGTTTTGTAGCTTTGACATCCAACTAATAACTCCACCTGCAAGAGTAAAGACAAACCCTAAAGTCGACCTTCTCTTTTCCAAATCACCTGCAAAATCACAATCAACATATCCACAAACCAATTCACAACCACTGTTATAAGTGATACAGTAATCACATGTGCCCCTCAGATATTGAAGCACCCATTTCACTATTGCCCAATGCTCTTTACCTGGATCTGTCATATACCTTCTAACAACCCCAACTGCATGTAAAATGTTTTGCCTTGTACTAACCATGACATACATTATACTTCCTACTACAGTAGCATATGGTATTGAAGACATATATTCCTTTTCTTCTTTTGTATTAGGACATAAACTTGAAGAAAGATTAGAATGGGAAGCCAAAGGGACTGAAACTAGTCATACATCGTTCATATCAAAATTCAAAAGTATCTTCTCAACATACTTTTGTTGTGACAACCAAAGCTTACCATTCTGCTTGTCTCTAAATATCTCCATGCCCAAAATATGCCTTGCTTCTCCTAGATCTTTCATATCGAACGTCCTACCCATCTGAACCTTTAACCTGTTGATCTCAGTTATTCTTTTTCTTACTAAAAGCATATCATCATCATACAATACTAAGATAATGAATATGCCATTATTCAATTTCTTAAAGTAGACACAATGATCATACTCACTCCTTGTATAATTCTGGCTCACCATGAAAGATTCAAATTTCTTGTACCATTGTTTGGGTGACTTCCTCAGACCATACAATGATTTCTTGAGCCTGCAAACAAATTTCATGTTTTGATTCTAAACGAACCCTTCAGGTTGTTCCATGTAAATATCCTCATCCAAATGTCCATGTAAGAAGGCACTTTTAACATCTAGCTACTACAACTCCAAATCAAGTAACACAACTAATGCTAACACAATTCAATTTGTAACAGACTTAACAACTGGTCAAAAAATCTCATGAAAGTCAATACCTTATTTCTGAGAATATCCTTTCTCAACCATTATTTCCTTGTACCTTTCCACCTTATGACCGACACACTTCTTCAACTTGTAGACCCACTTGCAACCTAAAAATTTTGTCTCTTAGAATTTATACCAGGTCCGATGTGGCATTCCTCTCTAATGCCTTCATTTCATCCTTCATCGCTTCTCTCCATTTATCATTGTTAGAGCCCTTCACAGCTTCCTAATAACACGAAGGTTCATCATCATTAGTACTTAAAGAAAATGAGGAAACAAAATCATCATACCTTCTTGGAAGATTTCTGACCCACGTAGACCTCCTTAGGGAAGTTTGTGGTTCATACAAATTACGTTGATTGTTATCATCAACCATGTCTTCCTCTGTAGTAAAGTCTAGATGAAAATATTTACAAAATTGTTCATGTTCACTTTTATCTGTATTTGAACTGGTTTCAAGCTGAATTTGTTGATACTTATGTACTTCTTCCTGTTTCTTTTGAACATCTACATCTAATTTGATGAGAGATGATTCATCAAATATTACATCTGTTTTAATGGTGATCTTGTGGGCAGTAGGATCCCACAACCTGTACCCCTTAATACCATCAAAATATCCAACAAAGACAAGCCCTTTTATTTTGAATCTAATTTAGAACGTGGATGTTTCAGAATTAGAGCATAGGCTTCACAACCAAAAACTTTAAGATTAGAATAATTAGAAGGATGACATGTCCATAGCTCTTCAGGAATCTTGCACTCTATTGTTGTTGATGGTGATCGATTCACCATTTAATAAGTTGTAGTTACTTCTTCTGCCAACAGTGTCTGCTGCAAGTTGGCGTTACTAAGCAAACTCCTTCTTCTCTCTAGAAGAGTCCTCTTCATGCATTCAACAACTCCATTTTTTTTAGGATTATAGGAATTATTTTTATGTCTATCAATCCCAAACTCCTTTCAATAGTTCTCAAATTCCATTGACGTAAATTCACCACCATTATCAGTTCTTAAACATTTAATGGATCTACCAATGCTCTTTTCTATCAAAGCTCTAAATTGCTTGAAAACAGTAAATACATCATCCTTTCTTTTCATCATATAGATCCACACCTTCTTAGAGAAATCATCTATAAAAGTAACAAAGTATGATGATCCTCCATAAGAAACAATAGGGGATGGTCCCCAAACATCATAATAGATATAATCAAGGATCTTTTCACTGGTGTGTCTTTCGGTTTTAAATATCTGCCTATTTTGTTTTCCATAAATACAATGCTTGCAGAAATCTAACTTTAAAGACTTTAGAATAGGAAGTAACTTGCGATCAGATAATACCTTCAATCCTCTTTCACTCATATGGCCCAACCGTTGATGCCATAGTCAAACATAATCGTTGTCATTCTCGGATACAACTGTTGCATGACCTGACTTGATTCTTCCTTCTAACAGAAACAGGTTACCAACCTTCTTCACTTTCATAACCAATAGGATTCCTTTGTATACCTTCATAACTCTATCTTTAACAATAATTTTATATCCTCCATTATCTAAGACTTTCAAAGAAATTAGGTTCTTCCTAAGCTCAGGTACATGTCTCACATGAATTAATATTTTAACAGTTCCATCAAACATCTTAATTTGAATGCTACCAATTCCCACAACTTTACATGATTTATCATTTCCCATGTAAACTATTCCATCATCTATAGACTGGTAAGTTACAAACCAATGTCTATGAAGACACATGTGATTTGAAACACCAGAATCTAATAACGATTGTTGATCATAACATGAAACAATACCAATTGATAAAACTTCATCAGACATACCTAAACCTGTTGTTGAACCTGTTTCAGTTGCTTTTGTTTCCTTCGTCTCTTTTGGAGAGTCTTATTTAGAGGCTTGTTGTCTCTTCCGCAAGAATGTTGAACAAAACTTCATCGACCAAACACAGATGTATGGCACTCGGTGCTCTCGCATCGATCTCATCCCGGTCTTCATCTTTTATGGTCACGGGTTGCTTTTCTTTTCCCAAAAGAGCCTTCACCACGCCTTGTTGCACGAGCATATCGTGCATCTTAACCTTTCAGATCTCAAAATTGTTCTTTCCATTGAAATTCTCGATTTTGAATTTAGCACCTGATTTTTCACCATTAGCAGAAGAAAAAATTCCAAAACACCATTGCTTATAATAACCAATTCCTTTAAAATGTGGAGGAATAATGGTATAAACTCTAAAAGTTTTAATAAAAAACTTTTTAAAACATCCTCCACCCTTTTGTTTTATGCAAACAATATTTAATTCCAAATATTGTAAAAAAAAATTTCACTCCATAGAAACATACCTTTACTTTTTCCCTTCATAAAAAACATGCGAATATTTCTTACCTTTACTTTTTCACTTCATAAAAAACATGCGAATGTTTCTTACCTTTACTTTTTCACTTCATAAAAAACATGCGAATTTTTCTTAAGGGAGATCGATGCTCCTTCACAATAGATGGGGGAGCGCTATTGTGAGATAAACGCTCCCTCACTATGGATGGGGGACTGCTCATGCTTTGAGATGCATTTTTCGGGTGCGCGAGTTTTTCGAAAATTGGATTTTCACAAGTGTGAGTGCGTCGACGCACCTCTAACATTGCCTAGGGAGCATCGATGACTTTCTACTCAATTCATGATCTTGCACCACGGATCTGGTGCTCACGGATCTCCAACACATCTCTGATACCAATTGTTAGAATTACAAATGTGGAAAACGCAATTCACATATGATAATCAACAATCACACAAATAAGCAACACAAAGATTTCACGTGGTTCACCCAAACGTTGGGCTAAGTCCACCAAATAGAGGTATCAGTATTCTTATTATTCAGATCATTGAGATTACAACAACTTCACTAATACATCTCTCATATCCTCTCCTCTCCCATCCTCCCTCTTCTCATTTTCCTCTACGGGCTTACATAAAATTATATACATTTACACCGGAAACTGATTATTAAATACAATCTCATCTATATTCCAGCTTGGTCTTATTAGTTACAACCAACGCTAAATAATAGGATCAAAAATCTATACTTGGAGGAATTGGTTGTCACCAAATTCAGCAATAACCTTGGTTCATTTACATTTAATGAAAGCAATTGGATTTCATAATTGGAATGGTACTTTCAATCGAATCAAAGAGAGATTTTCTCGGAGTGATCACGCAACCACGTTGCTTCTAGATATTTTACTTGACTTCACGGTTCGTGGTTATGTTAGGTAAGTTAACTTATCACAACAATGGTTTTCCGCATGCATAAGGGAATAGCTCCTCTTATTCCATTCATTAGCAGATTTAGGCCCTTTTCGGTCTGAGGGAATGTAGGTTCACATATATCGCAGATTAATGTAGGTTCTCGACGAGATTGTTCACCAAGATTCTAAGATATTATTGGAATTTGCTTGAGTTGTTCACACCATTTCAGTCGTCCTTATCTCAAATGTTTGTTTCCTCGTCATGTAGCCACGTTGGAGGAGTTATAATTCCTAAGTTCAGAATTGCAGGCGTTTAAGTCCAATGTGGAGGCCACTTCCATGGCCTTTGTGCGTCAGCTACAAAGGCCGAATATACTGTCATGTCCTTGGTGCCAAGTTCGGGAGTAAGCGTGGGGCTGTGGCATATTTTTGTCGTAATTATTCTATTTTTTTTTAGTTCAGAGATGCGCGACCTCTTCGATCTATTTAATTTTAGTGTTATTTGCATAAGCCTGGATAGATGCTTAGTGTCTTTCTAAGAGATACCTTGTGGATTTCATCTTTCTCGTCATTTTTTTTTGCGGTTATAATGTGGCTAGAGAAATTTTAGTGCTGCCTCCAAGCTATATTATGATCAATATTAACATGATTGTGGAGCTTACTGCCATAAATGTTATGGATTTTAATCGAATTCCTTTCTATCAATATTAACATGATTGTGAACCTTACTGTGGCTTTTAATGAAATGCCTTTCTTTTTATAATTAGAGGAAATTCGAGCAGAATTCCTTGACTCAATCTCTGCAACACAGTTATAATATGGATTGGCAACTTCAAAGCAATTCTCCAATGCGGTTATAATATTGATGGGTAATATCAAGGGATTTAACTGGATTTGAATTCATAATTTATGACGTTTCCCAAAAAATTACAAGCTGATAACTCAACCCATTAAACTAACCTTGAAGCATATTTACATTGTGATATTTAAGGTAAGTCCGTTACCTGTTATTGGTAACACTGAATTTTAATCACTTTGTAATATTGCTTTAGCTCGATTTTATGGGCATAGATATGTTATTGGTTGTGTTCCTTGGTTGTTTTCCAATTTCGTGATAATGAACATTCATGTATATATACAATGGTTGCTATCATTTTTCATATAATTCATGTGTAATTATTTGTTCAGGTTGGCAATCCCATATGAAGTGTTTGGTACTGAATTTATGAAGAGTTCTCTATCTCTTTTATGTAAACAGTGAGAAACGATTTTCCAATCATATATTTCTACTATCTACATTGTGCAATTTGATTCCTATTCCTATTTATGGAAGGATCAATATATTGTTAAATATAATGTAATCTCAACAGGCTGACTGTACACTGCCAGCTGTACTTTCTTTTATTGATTTGCTTGAGCCTATTTAGCTCAACTATTTTCCTTTTGCACATAACTTCTTCGTTAACCTTCTCATTGTACTTTTCCCTTACATTCTCAATATACTGAATACTGTTTTCTACTCTGTTCTTTTCTCTCTGCATTTTTTGCTTCACAATTTATCATGGTATCAGAGCAATAGAAGTAAGCCTCTTCACACAGGCTGGAGAGCAACACGATCCTCACGGCGCAAAGCGTACACGGATCACGAGAGCACGCGACACAGAATTTTCACAAGGCTTGAAAAGTTGTCCATAATACTTTCAAAATATCAGCGTAGGAAGCTTGTAGAGGAAGCAGAGAGCTATACATTCAAAAGATCAAGGAAGCGGAAACAAGAGTAAAAAGAAATCTTAAAGATTCGTGAACAATTACAGATTCGTCAAAGATTCACGAAGAAGAGATGTAGGAGGCAAGCACATTTAAAGAATTCATAAATTCATTCGAATTAGTGAAATATTCCTGCAGGAGGCAAAATCGTTTAAAGAATTTCAAGAAATCTCACAAATCCGTTAAAGATTGTTGCAGAGAACACAAAGCTTTAAAGAATTCGTGAAAATCTTTCAATTCGTGAAAGATTCATGAATTTATTTCATCAAGAGAAAACTCTTTGCAAGAACAACAAAGAACTTGCGAAAGCAACCAAGAACGAGCAGTTGCAGCCGTAAGATCGACCCTGCGAACAGACCCAAGGCGCAAGTCGACTGCAGTAAGGATGAGGAGAGCCTAGCAATGACAGAAGACTTTCAACCATTAGATTTGGTGCAGAGGATTGATAGCCATCGGATCCGTGAGAAAGTGCACGAGGCTTAGTCCTCTGGAGCGCACAGGGCAGAAGAGATTCTAAGACGTCGGATCTTGTTCAAAATAGCCGACAGCCGTCAGATCTTGTTCAGAATAGACGATAGCCATCAGATCTTGAGGAAACACCTTACAACCATTGGATCTGTCAAGAGATGCACGAGATTTAAGCCTTCATGAACATGAGAGGTGAAAGTACCGAAAAGAGTGAGCACATCGGGATTTCGGCATTCAGGATATCAAAGGTCTTGTTGACAAAGGTCAAGACACTGCACGACACAAGTCCCAAAATAGAGAAAATATCACAACCATCCATTCGTTGGGATACGTGGCGGAGATCGAGGAAACCGTCGGTATTTCAGCTACCGAGGTTTCAAGTTGACAGAGGATTTGTGTCACCGGGGGTCGCAAGTCACGAAATCGCGAAACGCAGGAGGACCATCCATCTTGAGGAGACACGTGGCAACAATCCAGGATTTTGGGAGATTTTTTGAAAGGAGAAGGACACTTTGCCATTTCGGCAAATCGACATTTCGAAGATTAGGAGATCGAGAAGACAGAGGTTCTTGACATCGGGAAACAGGAAGTCCTGAAACTCGAAATCACAAATTCAAGAGTCGCGAAATACCGATACGCAAAATTCTGAAATAATCTGAGTCGTTGATCCTTGAAGACAATCACGCCATTTCGGTAATTCAGAGATCGGGGAATAGAGGAGTCATAAGAGCTCATTATTAGGTTTCGCGAAGTCGCAAAACCCGATATCTCAAAATCCCAAAAAGATCTCGACCATCAGATCAAAGGAAGATCTGGACCGTTGAATTGTCCAAAGGGAAATTTCAGAATTTCGCCGACAGCGCTTTAACATTTATACGCGTGGTCACATTGAACCGAGACTAAGGGAAATCCAAGGTCGTTAAGCTCTCTTCGGCGTTTCGGCAATCGAAAGTTGGAGAGACAAGAGCTCGGAGGAATCGTATAACGAAGCCTCGAAGTTAGAATCGCGAAGACAAAACTCGCGAAGTTGAAACTCGCAAAATCTTGAATCGCAGAGTTCTAAAGTCACTGCAAGAAATTAGCAGACCTGGTTTAAGCGCAAGAAACAGGTAAATACGAAATTTTCTAACATTTTTTTTTTGTTTTGTTAAATTCTTTAAAAGATGGCGATGTCTAGCAATTTAGGACCAACTCAGGGTCCGATTCTTCTTGGAAAGAACTATGAGTTTTGGTCTCTTCGAATGAGATCGTTCTTGCAAGCACATGAGTGCTGGGATCCAGTGGATCTTGAATATGTTGAACCAGATCCAGCAGACCTTTCTGCCATGACAAACCAACAGAGAATTGCTCAGGCAAATCAGAGGAACAGAGAAAATAAAGCTAAATTATGGATTCAAAATTCTGTGGATGATTCGATTTTCTCAAAAATCACAGGTGCTGGTACTTCAAAACAAGCCTGGGACATCTTTAAATCAGCCTACCAAGGCAATGACAGGGTCAAATCAGTCAAATTGCAGACCTTGAGGACTTAACTCAAGACTTTAAGAATGACAGAGTCTAAAAATGTTGATCAGTTCATGACCAGAGTCATGGGAATCATGAACCAGATCAGATTGACTGGTGAAGCCATCACTGATCAACAGATTGTTGAGAAAGTCCTCAGAAGTTTACCAAAGAAATTCGAAATGGTTGTTACAACAATCCTTGAATCCAAGGATCTGTCACGTTTTCCAATAGATGAACTGACTGGCTCCCTGGTCACACATGAGACCAGACTGCGTCTCACAGATGAGTCAATCGTCGATGCCTTCAAAACTCAATTCTCCTTCAGCAAAGGGAGAGGCAGAGAAAGAGGAAGAGGTCACCAAGGACGAGGGAGTACTACAAGTGACCAACACTTGAATGGAGGTAACAAACAACAAAGCCAACATCAAAATTTCCAAGGTCACATAAAACAACACCACAATCAGAATTTTTAGCCTCAAAGAGGCAGAGGGAGAAGATCAAATGACAAATCATGCATACAATGCTATTACTGCAAAAAATATGGGCACTATGAATATGAATTCCAGAAGAAGGAGGCAGATCATCGCTCAGGCAGAGCACATGTGTCAAATCATATGGGAGAAACCTCAAAAGGTATGTTTCTCTCATGTCAAAAGTATGAAGAACAACCTAAAGATCTCTGGTTGCTAGACAGTGGATGCAACAATCACATGACAGGTAACAAAGAGGATGCAACAATCACATGACAGGTAACAAAGATTTACTTTCATGCATTGATTCTTCAATCTCATTTGATATTACACTTGGAAATGATTTCTTAGTCAAGGTTCAAGGCAAAGGAACTGTACCTATTCTTACTAAACAAAATGAAAAGAAATACATAAACAATGTCTATCATGTTCCAAATCTGAAACATAATCTGCTAAGTGTAGGATAGCTCATTGAACATGGATATAAGGTACTGTTTGAGCAAGCATCTTGCAAGATATATGACAAAATCTCAAGTAGAAAACTGATTTATGAAATCTACATGACTCAGAATAGGATGTTTCCCCTTACACTCAGAACTGCAAATCTGATTGAACCATATGCACAAAGTTCATCAACCCTGAATGAAACAATGGTTTGGCATACAATATTTTGAAATCTACCCTTTAAGAGTCTAAGTCTTCTTCAGAAGCATTCCATGGTCAAAGGTCTTCCCATCTTTAAAGAACAAAATTCCCCATGTGAGTCTTGCATACTTGGAAAACATAAGAGAACTAGTTTTCCATAGTCCACCACTCAAGCCAAACAACATCTTGAACTAGTTCACACTGACCTATGTGGACCAATGCAAACATAGTCAATAGGTGGTAGCTTTTACTTTCTAACGTTTATTGATGACTTTAGAAGGAAAATATGGATCTATTTTCTCAGACACAAGTCTGAAACTTTTGCAAAATTCAAGGAATTCAAAGCAAAAGATGAAAAACAGAGTGGCAAATATATAAAAACACGCAGTTCCAATGGAGGAGGAGAATACAAATCCAATGAATTTGCAAATTTATGCAAATCACAAGGCATTATCATGCAAACAACAACCAGGTATACTCCACAACAGAATGGAGTCGCTGAAAGGAAAAATAAGACAATAATGAATATGGCAAGAACACTTCTCAAAGAGAAAAGTTTGTCAAATATTTTTTGGGTTGAAGCAGTAGCATGCTCAGTTTATCTCTTGAATAGATCTCCAACCAAAAATCTAAAGATGAAAGTCCCTCAAGAAGCATGGAGTGGGAAAAATCTCAATGTTGTGCATCTAAGGAAATTCGGATGCATAGCATACGCTGACATACCTTTCGAATTAAGGAAGAAACTTGATGACATAAGTGAGAAATGTATCTTTATTGGATACAGTGAAACATATAAAGCCTACAGGCTTTACAATCCAATCTCCAAGAAACTAATTCTCAGCAGAGATGTAAAATTTCTTGAAAATCAATTTTGGAATGAATCAGAATATCAACAATTGGACAGTCAAAATCCATTGTTGCCCGATTTTGAAAACACAAAAAATTAAGGATAGCATATACCTCTACCTGTTATTCTAAGATTGTAGGTACAAGGATGATATGAAAAATCCTCAGGATAACTCAACTTCAAGCAGAGACTCATCCTCTGAAATTCAAAATCAGAGAACTCGAAGTTTGAGAGAAATCCATTAGTATTTGGATGATTTTGAACAACACAATCTTTTTGCATTAATGTCATGTCAACCTATATCTTTTAAAGAAGCAGCTAAGGAGCCACATTGGGTTCAAGCCATGAACCAAGAAATTGACTCCATTGAGAAGAACAAGACATGGGATCTTGTTGATTTGCCAAGTCACAAGAAAATTATTGGTGTCAAGTGGGTTTACAAATCTAAACTCAATGAAAAAGGGCAGATCGAAAAACACAAGGCAAGACTTGTTGCCAAAGGATTCTCACAACAATTTGGTATTGACTATGGTGAAATTTTTTCTCCAGTAGCAAGGTTAGACACTGTAAGAACTCTATTGGCCATAGCAGCCCAACATAAATGACAAGTATACCAGATGGATGTCAAGTCATCATTCCTAAATGGTTTCTTAGAAGAAACAGTTTATGTCGATCAACCACCTGGATTTGAAGTCCAAGAGCAACCAACCAAAGTATATTGGTTGAAGAAATCCTTGTATGGCTTAAAGCAAGCTCCAAGAGCTTGGTACAACACAATTGACACTTATCTGATCAAAAGTGGTTTCAACAGAAGTCAAAATGAGCCAACTCTTTACACCAAAACTGATCAACATGGTAAAATTTTGATTGTATTTTTATATGTTGATGACATGATATATACTGGAAATCTTGAATTAACCAATTTTAAACATGCCATGCAATCTGAGTTTGAGATGACAAATCTTGGCATCATGAAATATTTTTTGGGAATTGAGGTTAATCAATCAACCAAAGAAATTTTTGTCTTTCAGAAAAAGTATGCAGTAGACATCATCAAAATATTCTACATGGAAGAATGCAATCCAGCAGAAACCCCTATACCCCTAGGCACAAAATTGAGCAAGAAAGATGAAGGCCCTACAGTGGACCCTACCCTATACAAAAGTTTAGTAGGCAGATTTTTATATATTACAACAACTAGCCCTGATATTATGTATGCATCTAGCCTTGTTTCCAGATTCATGGAATCTCCCAAAGATTCTCACTGGAAAATGGCGAAATGGATTCTGAGATATATTGCAAGAACTGTCAATTTTGGCTTATGGTACACTAAATATGATAGTATTCAACTTTCTAGTTACACAGACAATGATTTTGCAAGCAGCCTAGATGACAGGAAAAGAACCTCAGGACATGCTTTTCACCTAGGCTCGAACCTCATTTCATGGGCATCAAAGAAGTAGCCAATTGTATCAATATCTTCTGCAGAGGTAGAGTATGTTGTTGCTACCTCGGCTTCTTGTCAAGCTGTGTGGATGAGAATAATATTGAAAGATATGTCACATACAGAAAAGGATCCAACTCCTATTTTCTGTGACAATACTTCAACAATAGATCTATCCAAAAATCATGTGTTTCACAAGAAAAGAAAACACATTGACACTCGTTTTCACTTCATCCGTGATCTCGTCAATAATGGTGACATTGCACTCCAATTCTGTGGTTCTCGAGATCAACTCGCATATATCTTCACAAAGCCACTGGGAAAATTTGTTTTTGATTTTCAGAGACAACACCTGGGCATAATCAGTGATGGTGTTTGTAACTATTGAGTTTAAGAGGGAGTGTTAAATATAATGTAACCTCAACAGGCTGACTGTACACTGCCAGCTGTCCTGGCCAGCTATAATTCATTTTCTTGATTTTCTTGAGCCTATTTAGCTCATCTATTTTACTTTTGCACATAACTTCTTCTTTAACTCTTCTCATTGTACTTTTCCCTTACATTCTCAATATACTGAATATTGTTTTCTACTCTGTTCTTTTCTCTTTGCATTTCTTGCTTCACAATTTATCATATATTGGGTTGTTTGCTTATGAAGAATGTCTAAAGGGTATGGTGTAATGCGATTTCAAATTAAAGGTATTCATATTGTTCAAAGGGTATTCAAAGATGATTTAATTTAACATAGTTCATAATACAATGGAATTCGTTATTTCTACTTCCCTAGAATTGTAAATTTTGATGGAACGTTGAACTCACATTGATAGAATTGTAAATCTTGATGGAACATTGAACTCACACTGGTAGCTACCTTCGTGCCAACTCTCACTATCACCCTTCACAAAAGTTTGAGGTACTTAAAACTCTACCTAGAAGGGAAGCAAGAATCTCAGATGATGAACATCTTCATCATGAAATAATTGATCTCACAAGGATCTGTAAGGGCATAGGTTGCAAAGAGAAGGACATCAAGAATGCAATGGAAATGGAAGAAAGAAGGCCCCACTCTCAAAATAACTTCCAATATTTTCAAAGAAAAATAAATCTCACTTCCCTCTCCACATTCATTAGACATAATTGTTCATGTCCATCCATGCATAAAGCTCCATGTATAGGTTCTAGTTTTCATCATACATTTTTTAACATTTTCTTGATTTATATTTACCACTAATTCCTTTTATTGATGTCTCTTCCTTTTTTACCTTTTTCCTTTATTAATAAAACAATTGTTTTATTATTTCCACTAATTATTACCATCATTTTATTATTTATTATTATTATTATTATTATTATTTTCCTTTAATTATTGTTACCTATTAATATTTTAATACCATTTATTTATTATCCTCATGTAGTATTTATTACTTATTATTAATTTGATTAAATAATAGCAGTCATTACATGTTACCCCCTCAAGAAAATTTGTTTCTATGTTAACATTAGTTATGTTACTTATAGGATTTTACTTTATTTATATATATTGCATGTTATCTTTTGATATAACTATTATAAGAGCGAACAAAGTGACAACAATAGGCATTGAAATTCCACATTACAACTGCAAGGAAGAAGGACTACACTCTATCCCTCTTCCCAACTTTCAGTATTAGGAATAAATCTTATTGGACTATCTAGGGGGACAAAGCACAATGCCAAATATGAAAAAGCACACATTTGGTCTAGTACACTAACTCACATACACCATGGATCTTGAAATCCTGACCTATTTTCCTCTTAAAATCCTACTAGGTACTCAACCACAAGCATGGAAGCCCAACTATAGAACTCCAATGTTGAGTATTAATCAATCCCTTCTTTTAGAATTTTGCATCACAACTCCAATATTAGACACTATGATATTCCCTATATGAACCCATGTTTCCAATCATGAACCATTGGCATGGGTTTGTTGATTTAGTTTGTATCCAACCCATAATGTGTTACTTTGTAGATATTGTCCTTTATCTGTATGGAATCCCATGAGATCGTGGAATGATTGACCCTCTCAACAAACAACTGGATTAAATATCAATCACCACTTGAAAATATAAACATAACATCATCAGATCATAGAAAAAAATTCACATGCATATTATCCCATGCCCTTATTGTCATAGTAAGGAACCACATGCTCATGCATGCCACCATAAAAAAATCTTATCATAATATTTTATGGAATTACATCATGTCATCACTTCATGAGATACTACCATAATATGTATAGCCTCAACATATATTTATGAAAGATATAGTATTTCATATACATAATAAAGGAAACCACATGCTAACATGGCATCAAATGTGAATGCTTCATGTGTTTTTAAGATATTCTAACATCATCGGTTGAGTAACCATAGAGTATATTTAGAACTATCAAATCAAAATATAGTATTTATTTCAACCAAAAAATAGTGAGGCTTAAGAATGTTAAAATAAATGATCATAAACAATTCCCATCTAGGATGTGCATCTTTCCTCGTTAAGTTATCTAGTCCATTTTTACTCATAAAAGAAATTAATCAAATAGATATAAAAAGTCACAATGCATAGTTTTTTTTGTCCTTCCAAGCAACATTTCATGGCTTGTGTTGGTTCCATTAGACCTTGATTTGTTCAATATCTTTTCTCTTGAGATGAAAAAACATGTGCTTTAGTATAGATAATGGTTTTACCTAGAGGGATACCTCTTCAAAAACTTGTAATCCCTGAAATTTTAACACATGAGATAGATTAGGAAAACAATGGCTTAGTACATAAACATAAAATACATTATTCATATTTTTTTATATGGGATGGAAGCTCAAGATTATAAGAAATTCATCTAATCGTAATCCTCTCAAGGATCTTAAATGATCTGACGAACATGGTGGATAAATTTGTTCCCTTTCAAAATATGAATGAACTCTTAGAGGGTTTGACCCTAAAAAACACCTTGTTACATTTCTTATATATTTTATCAATTATATTAGTATATGTGTAGCATTTTTTTCAATCGCTATTGAACAACACAAGTATTCCAACAAATGAATAACACCTTCAATAACCACTCACAAAACCATATCAAAGATCAACACACCATTTGTTTGACATGGTAAAACCCCTACAGGGAAACAACCATGGCCCCAATCAACATGGCCACTGGGAGAAAATTATTAATGAAAAAGAGTACACTACAAAGAGATTTACAAGAGAGTTTCTCACACTCGATCATTAGAAAATGACCCTCCATTATCTTTAAATAGAGAACATAGACCAATTGGGTGTTAAGTCATAGATCAATGTAGTCATTAAGATCAATGAGAATATGATTCGTCATATCACTCTATGTTGGGAACATATCGTGACCATTGGATCACCTAACTACAAAGGCATACGAAAGAAGCACACTAAGAAACACAATAAGAAAAAAACTTTTACTTAATGACACATTAGACCAAGTTGATCTTAACCGACTCCTAAGTGTCTATATATCATAAAATTCCCTAGTTTCCTCAAGAATTTTCTTAACCATAACAATCCCTTCTTCCATTTATTTGATGATGTCGGGTCCCAATTTTACTCAATAATAAATAAAATGTGTATGACATGGTATTCTAAATGGGAATTCATATTGGGTTTCCTGAATGGAAATGTAATAATTATTTTTATATACAAACTCCACTAAGGAAAGATACTTCTCCCACCAGTTTTGTTTCTCCACAACATACATTCTCAACATATCCTCCAATATTTGATTAACTCTTTCTATTTTCCCATCATTCTCTGGATGATATGTAATACTGAAGTTGAGTTGCATACCCATAGAATTTAGAAGGATTTTACATAACCTACAAGTGAACTTTGAATATTTTTCTAATATTATTTTCCAAGGCACTCAATGATATCATATTATCTCCTTTAGAAAAGCCCGAGTCATGGTTGGTGCCACAAAGGTGCTCTTAAATAGAATAAAGTTATAACTCTTGGTTATCTTGTCAACGAATACCATGATGGAGTCATGCCCTTGGGAGGTCATGGCTAAGCCTCACATAAATTCCATTGAAATAAATTCCCATTAGTTTTTAGTATATCATGGGGTTGTAGTAGAATTGTAGGGTAGCATTGTTCTACCTTAACAAGTTTAAATTCTAGACACCAAGCTACAAGT
>ML778822.1:759126-794476 GCA_009831015.1 Picea engelmannii | reverse complement strand
TTGGCATGCATTTTATTTATTCTGAGGTGTGCATAACATGGGGCTCTATGGGATTTCTACATTATCAATATCCTAAGATCATCACTCTATAGAACATACATCCTAACCCTAAAGTTTAAAAATCCATCATTCTCTAAGGTGTACACTTCTCATTTAAATCTCACTGGTACTTCTTCTTGTAAGGTGAATTTTATCTATTTGTACCAATTATCTTTTATAAGGTGGATTAATATATAGTCTCTTAATTCTACTTTTAGTGATAACAATCAAAGACTTCTAGGTTTTTTTCTTAGAGAATCCATAGCCTTCTTTTCCTTACCTTAGAAAACATATATTATAATATGATATTCACTAAATAACTTACTACAACATCATTTATAGGCATTGAGTTTCTTTTACGTGTAAATGTGCTCTAGGATCTTCTGATCGGTTTTTATTTGAAAATCATGTCCCACTAGATAATTTATACACAAATTTATGTCTATTACAATGATAGTTATCTCTAGATCATGAGTGGCATAATGGATTTAATCGTCCTTAAGTTCAGACGAATAAAAAATAAGTCCTCCTCACATGAAATCACATGTAGAACTTTCCTCAACACCTTTATGCATACATAGAAGTCTTTATCCATGTAAATAACTCTCAATATTGGGGAAACCGACAATAATTATCATATCTCTATAAATGCTTCCTCACATTCATTTGTTAGTTCATATTTAACTCCTTTCTTTTGTGTTGTTGTGATTTGATTTTTGGTTCAAGAACATACTTACACAAATCTTCTATAGTAACTTGCCAATCCCATAAATATATGTGCTTCCTTAGTGTTCTTAGAAGGGGGTCAGTGAATCACAATTTTAATTTTAATACGATCTATAAAAACACTTTCATCATTGATTTTATGCCCTATATATTGGATTTATTTCTAAAAGAAGGAACAATTAAACAATTTCCCGTACAACTTATGTTATCTAAGGCATTCAATTATAAGTTTCAAGTGCTCTTGATTTTGTCGCTCATTTTTCTAATAAATGAGGTTTCCATCTAGGAATACTTGGAAAAAATGGTCAAAATATTTTTGAAATAAACTATTGATTATGTTCACAAATCTTATTGGAGCATTTATCAACCCAAATGGTACTTCAATAAATTCATAGCAACCAAACCTCATTCTGAATGTAATCTTGGGTATATCATGAGCATATTCTGATCACAATTTTAACTAGTGTTGGCACAATCTCATGTACCTACGTCTTTCTTAAATCTAGGGGGTTGAAGACCCAAGGTTCATCTAGAGTTGACAATCAAAAACTCCAAATCATCAACATATCATTTCTTAGCCAAAGACTGAAGAAGGTATCACCCGAGACACCATGAGTATCACATCTCCCATATAGTATTATATCAATGATGATGAAGGACTATCTGGAAAAAATTCCATGCGGGTTGGAATTCATAAAATACATTGATCAAGGTGGATATTGGTGGAAACCCACATGTTCCAAATTCTATTTGGCTCATCTTGACAGTTTCCAGTTCGACACATTTCTCTGTAATGATGACATCTCCTTGTAATTGTGAGTTATGTACTTCTGGGGTTATCTTGAATGCCTACATAGAATCCAGGTGGATATTGGTGGCTTCCCACCTATTCCAACTGGCTTATTTTGGCAGATTTCATGTCATTATATCTTTTTGTACTTATGGGGCCGTTTTGAGGCCCTAAACAACATTTTTTGGCCTTTCCATAGTCAAACTATTGAAAACCTC
This sequence comes from Picea engelmannii, assembly GCA_009831015.1. Classification (NCBI taxonomy): domain Eukaryota; kingdom Viridiplantae; phylum Streptophyta; class Pinopsida; order Pinales; family Pinaceae; genus Picea; species Picea engelmannii. The sequence goes on along the minus strand of ML778822.1, from coordinate 792,703 downwards.
AGAGTTTGATGGAATAATGTGTATTTCTTGAAAAGACCTTTAAAATAGGCTATTACGTGCCTAAAACAAAGATCGTATGAAAAAGTTATGACCTTGAGAAGTTGATGTATTAACTTACCCAAACGAGGCCCACATGACTTTTGGCACTTCATATCCTATGGTTAGGTTTTTAGATGTCTAGGGTTTTGGAATTCATGTTTATTGTAAAAAGGCCTTAAGAGCCTCATTGTACTCATCGTCTTGTGCATGAGTATAGACATCACATCTCTTCTCATAGATAAGTTGCCACCATTCTAGCGAGTTCATTCACTCTATATTTTTAAAGTCTCTGTACATTTATTTCATTAATATAAATCATGTATCGTTATATTTCTTTGTTTCTCGAAATATTTGTGTGTATTTCATCGTAATATCTCTGCTTCCATTTCATTCCGAAAATAATTTGGATCAATGGTATTAGGGAAGGCTACTCTTGATCGTTTTTTGCATGTACCCAATGAGGTAAGAGTATATAAATTTAGGTATCGATATTGTCTCTCTTGAGGACAATCACTCTTACATGCCCAAGTAACCCACCATGGTAGAAGAAAAGAAAAATGATTGAGCAAAAGGTTTTATTAACCTATTGCTTGAGCAAGCTCTTGCGCGACTGAGGGATGAAATGATGGAGAATTTTTCCCACATCCTTTAATGCTTACCAATAGAAATAGGCACATATTCATCAAGCGATCACTTTGGAGGAATATATGCCTTCAAGTTACAATTTAATTTTGATATTCCCATATTTGAAGGTCAAATAGATGCGGATGCCATATAAAAATGGATAAATTTGCTAGAATGTTGTTTCTTTGTTCACAATTTTTTCGACATGGAAAAGATCACATTCTCTCTCCTCAAGGCTCTCCCCCATGTCAAACATTGTTGGGAAACTTACAAGGAACAAATTTCCACAGAGGAATCTAGAATATATGGGGTCGAGCCCACCTGGGAATTTTTTGTCAATGCGGTCAAGGAATAATATTACAGTGTTGATAACTATGAATACCAATACATGATATGGACCACACTGCGGAAAGAGAGGGGAAAAACAACGTCGAAGTTCAAAAATACTTTCCATACCTTGTGCACCAAGATGGGTATCAATGAATCTGAGTGGCATCTGGTTTTGAAATACTGTGGGGATATACATAGGTACATCCAAACCATAGTGGATTTCTTAAACATATCATCACTAGGATTTTTCCATCGATATGTTGTCAAAATCGAGAAAACAATAGGCACCAGAAAAAATGGGAGTTCGGGTTTACAGACCCGCAACAATAAAAGCATAATAAAGACGGCCCTAACCAAAATCCTCCTGAAAACCAGTCCAAGACAAAGGAAAATAAGGGTAATGGAAAGACGAATAATGACATTGGGAAGTGGTGTGACGTCCACAAAATCCCCTCACACAATAATGATTAATGTCGCTAAAAACATTCATTGGCGGGTAAGATCAAAGACAAAGACATGAACCCTCATTCAAAATCAGATCCATAAAATAATGAAAAAAGGAAGATCATCGATGCAGACCCCATTTCTACCATCGCAACTGCAACACTTCAACCTGAAGAACCACCAGATCCTGAAAAGGGGGAGCACCTTTTCCATTCATAGATGTGGGTGAAAGGGACCCCATTGCATTTCATTGTTGATAGTGGAATCCAAAAGAACCTCATATCACCTAAGTTCGTCAAATAATTGGTGTTGTCGACAAAACCACACCCACAACCTTACAACATGGGGTGGCTTCACCAGGGACGAGATATTTGTGTCATCCATAAATGCCACATGTCCTATGGCATATAGACCTTCAAGGATGAGGTACTGTGTGATTTCATTACTCTGGGGGGTTAGATCTACATAATACTAGAGGTAGTTCCAACTATTGTTCCACCAAAACAGTGGCACAAGGTAATCTCCCATATTTCTAAATTCAGCCTCTTCACAATCTATTCAAAGGATGAACAAAATCCCATTGCAACCATTATAGCCTCAACACCTTCTATCCAACATAAGAAAATTACAGAAGGGAAAGAAGATATTGCTTCTTCACCTATGATGGTGCATATACAATGCCCTGTCAAGCCAAGATACAACAAGTTGGTGGAATAGATTCAAACCCACCAACAATAGGTTCGTGACATCCTTCCACAGACAAGGAAATGCAACTTCTCCAGCAAGGCAAGCAACTCAACAAGATTAATATTCTAAAAATTCTTTCCCCTCTTCCCTAGGAACTCAACGAAATGGAGAGAATTTCTTCCTAACGGGGGAGGACTGATCCAGGTGGATATTGGTGGCCACCCACTTGTTCCAAATTTCACTTGGCTCATCTTGACAATTTTCAATTCAACACCTTTTCTCTCTAATGATGACATATCTTTTGAATTGTGGGTTTTTTCACTTCCAATGATGTATTGTATCCCTACATAGCATCCAGGTGGATATTGGTGGTCGCCCACCTATCCCAGTTGGCGTATTTTGGCAGTTTTCATGTCAGTACATCTTTCAGTACTTTCGGGACCGTTTTGGGGCCTTAAAAAGTGGTTTTTGGGCTTTTCATAGTAAATACTTGACAAAGTCAAAGTTTGATAGCGTAATATGTAGTTCTCTAAAATAACTTCCCAATGGGCTATCACATGCCTAAAAAAAAGATCATATACAAACGTTACGACCCCATGAAGTTGATGTACTAACTAACCCCAACGGATCCCACGTGACTTTTGGTGCTTCATCTCCTAGGGTTAGGTTTTTGGATGTCTATTATTTTTGAATTCATATTTATTGTAAAAAGGCCTTCAGATCCTCATTCTACTCATCTTTTTGTGAATTATCAGAGACATCACATCTCTTCTCATAGATAAGCTTCCACCATTCTAGCGAGTTCATTCAATTTGTATTTTTATAGTCTCTGTACATTTCTTTCATTAATACAAATCATGTATTGTTGTATTTCTCTATTTCTAGAAATATTTGTGTGTATTTCATTGTAATATCTCTTCTTTCATTTTGTTCCAAAAATAATTGAGATCATACAATGAAATCTACTTAACAATTACTAGTAGGGAAGAACAATACACACATTCCATTGACGCATAAGTAACACATCATGAGACCATTATTACTGCAACTTTATTATTTTCGTTCGATCATCAAAAAACATACAATAATCAATTCATTCCTTGACAACAATAGATCCTTTCTCTCTTATACATTTTCTAAGTGTTACATTACACAATTCCATGTGATTCCTTTCAGCCTCTACAAATTTGACAAAATTGAACTTACAACAAGAGGCATTACCAAACATAGGCCTAGAGCGAGCTCGATGACAACAATATCCACAACTATCAAAACAAAAACCACTTGAATAATGATCTAACTATGTTTCTATCATCGTTGCATCCTCTTATTTTCTTCTCGGTTCAAGTGATCTGTGACTTTCAGTTCTTCCCCAGCTGCTCCTTTGACTGTTAGTTCCACATGTCGCCCACATGAATTACACATAGACTTTTTGGATTCGCGGAAATCTCAACTACCTTTCCATCTCATCTTCTTTCAGCTCGACGTTCCCTTGTGCTACTTGTAGTAATAATTTGGGGATATTTCCCGAAGATTATTTTCTTCATTCTGACGTGCATGTTGTGTCTTCTTGATTTCCATTTTGCATAAAAAAACTTAGACTCGATGCAATGGAATAAATTGAACCGGTGCGCATTAAAAAAACTTGATATGATGTCCACACCTTATGTCACCCCTCGTGCAATTTCTTTAGTGAATGAAAAATTTGAATTGGTGCACACAACTTCATTTGTATGCACATGTGATATTTACCAAAAAATTTGGGTTCCAACAGGACCCCACCACTATTATTTGGCTCCTCGTCGATCCAAGTACGTCATGGAGTGATTGATACGATGGAATTGAGTAAGAGAAAATCATCATCATTTATGGACCAAAGAATCAAACCAAGTTATGGTTGCATTTAGGTTTGACTAAGAGAAAATAATCTATCTAGGTTATCCGTATTTAGGAGAGAAACAAATTGTTTAACTGATTGAATATAATAGACATAGAGATGTGGAGAACAATACAGATATCTAGTGAACAATATCTTCTATTGAATAAATGAAATAGGCTGAAACTTTAAAAATGTAGAACTGAAACAACTTGCTAGAATGGTGGTATCTATCTTTGAGAAGAGATGTGGCTGATATGTGCATTTGTATGAGAAGAATGATTATAATGAGGCTCCGTAGGCATTTTTAACATTACTCATGAATGCCAAAATCTTATACATCCAAAAACCTAACCCTAGGAGATGAAGCACCAAAATTTATGTGGGCCCCTATGGGTAAGTTGGTACCTCAACTTCCCAGGGTCATAACTTTTGCACACGACCTTCGTTTTAGGTGCGTGATAGCCCGTTGGAAACATTTTTTCAAGAACTATGCATTACTCTATAAAACTATGAAACTTTATACAATTTGACTATGGCAAGCTAAAAAAACATGGTATAGGGCCCCAAAATGGCCCTAGTAGTACAGAGAGATGTGTTGACATGAAAACATACAAAATAAGCTAGTTGGATTAGATGGGAGGCCACTAGAATCCACCTGGAATACGTGTAGGGATTCAGACAACCTTGGAATCATATAAACCACAATTACAAATAAGTACAGAAAAATGTGTTGACCTAAAAATTGTTAAGAGTAGTTGGAATAGGTGGGTGGCCACCAATATCCACCTAGATCACTAGGCTATAATTGCAACCTAACATGCATCCATGAATGATTCAAGCATTGATTAAGGTGAACGATGGATTTGGACTTCATTTGGACATATTCTTTAACTCTCTCTCTTCGAGGATTTTTATGTTGATGAATGAGGGATCTGTTTAAAGCACATCATCTAGAGGCTGATCCTCTAACTGAATAAAAAAATTTACAACTAGAACTTATCCCAGTTACTCATTAACCTACATGAAGTATTTTCTGAGGAAGAGCTCCATTTGGAGATACCATTTTAATCCTCTTTTCTTTTTTTTATGGTAATAAAATATGGAAGACAAGGAGTTCTTATATTGGTGGAGAGAATAACACGTAGTATTGAGATATCCTCTCAAGAAATGGTGACTATCCATGGTGATAGGTAAATGAGTTACGGGCCTAGAGAGATGTATAGTTTGGCATATTCAAAGAACAGTTCTGGGAACAATGTGGTAGTGGTAAGTGTGTTGTTGGTGAATAAGAGGGTGGTACCTATGCCTAGGAGATGATGATGAAGTGTCAATATTCATGAAAACTGGATCGTTGGCTCTCGGTATGGTTGGACGAACTAGGAATTACATGTCTCACAACATATGTTAAGTTGGGCCATGAAAGGGGATCTAGAACGAGATATTGTAAGTTCAATGGAGAATGGAAAGATATAAGTGAGTGTAAAGAGAATTGGGATGGGGGTGACATGCGATTGAAAGAGAGAGTTGGACATAGAGAATTTATCCAATGGATTCATTTTGGAAAGAGGATATATATAGAGTGGAGAATTGTTGAAGGTGTAATCCTGAATGAGACAAAATAACTGGCCGATAAATTTCTGGTGAAACACCACAAGTGAGAAAATAATGGTTTGGTTCCACCATACTATTGCTATGCCTTTCAAAATGTGGGGTCATAACTAATTACGAGCTAGAGATGTGAGTGATATGGACTAGATGGACTTCTTTACCCTTAATTGTAAAGTAGCGTTAAGAATCTCATCCCACTCCAATGTGAATTCCCTAAAAGAGCCAACACTTGGTACGGAAGGTATAGATTCAACCCTTTTAAATCTTGGGAATCTGCCAAGTTGCTAGTCTATCTAGTCTTCCTATGTGACTGGAGTGTATGCTATGTTGCGAAAAAGGTAAAATATGTTGACTATGCACTCTTCTATCTACGTTAAAACCTACACTAATCCTAATATACTGAACTCAAGGATGGATAAATGGATCTAAGTGACAGATGGCCTATACGGGCCATAGTATGCCTTCAATCAACAACAATTAACAAGTCCCTAGAGAGAATGTTGTTTTAATGTAACAAACTTAGTGGCACTATATTATCTGATATAGAACATATGGAAAGGACCCAACCAATGCTTACACAACTTACCAGGGTGTTGTAAATATTTGTTTTCATTTAACAACGTAGGAGAACCTAGCTGGAGAATTTTATGGTGGATTTTCCAATCATGACATGTCATCTATCTCTATTTTTTTACAACTTGGTTGAATCCCACTATCATACAATCTTCATCAAGATTCATGAGCTCATCCAACCTGTGTTGACATGATTGTTCATATGTCATTTGAGTAGTGTGAGTGATTCATATGCTAGGAACAATAAATTCCAATGACATGATTTTATTTTTCCTTAGACCAATTTGAATGGAGTGTATTCCATCCTCCTTTTGAAACTGGTGTGATATTCCCACAACATTGTAGGGATCCATTGCTCCTATTCGTCACACTGCACATTAAAAAAACTTGTTAATGCATGTTTGAAAAATTTATTAAAATCTTCAATTGTACCATTAGGTTGAGGATGATATGGAATTCCCTTCTGATGATGGATAATGAACGCTTGATTGAGTTAATTAATGATATCATTCATAAAATGTGATCCCTAGTCCCTCATCGGGATATTTGGATAGTAAAATATGGTAGTCACAGTCTAAAAAATAAACCACTCCATCATTGTTGTTGTCAAATCCTTAACCAAGGTGTCTTCGAGCCATCTCTTCAAACATTCATTTGTAGTAATAATGTAGCACGCACCTATTTTATGCACAAGAGGATTGATGTGGACCACAAAATAAATTCCCCATTTATGAAATGGTTCTAATTGTGTAATTAGAAATAGAGGTATTTCATCTCTTCATCAAGGATTTCCTATGTTTTGACATATGTTGCAGTTTTTACAATACTCGTTGTCATTGATGAAGAGAGAATTCCACCAAATCCTTGCATGTAGAACTTTTTTTGGTATCCTTACCCGCATTATGTTCCCCTGCAATACCCTCATTGGATTCTTACAAAATAGGTGCATGTTCATGTTATAGGGAACATATGCAAAAAATGCCATTGACTCCCAATTTATATAGTTGAATGACAATCAATTGAGAGTTTGTGTTACACGCCACCAGTTGATGATGTTGGGCCATAGTATACCTTGTTGGAGATTCTATGGTTGTGAGGAATTCCATGATATCAGTTAATGGATCGGGAACTACTTAGATTCATAAGATTTGTGCATTGGGGAGTTCATCATTGAGACTTCGACTAGCTTCATTGAACTCAATCCATGATAGATGATCTAGGCCAACATTGTATTTCCCGATCTTTATGGTGAGCTTAAATTTGAATTCCTAGAAGATAAACAAGCAATGCCATATTATCCCCACTGATACTAGCTTGTTGACACAATATTTGAGCATGGAATGGTCACTCAATAATTTAAATGGGGTTACCAAAAAAAAAAGGTGAAACTTTTGCAAGGCATACAACATGGCAAGGCCCTCGTGCTAGTTTATTGTATAGTTTTTATTAGCATCGAACATATTGTGAGTAGAAAAATAGACCAAATGATCAATATTTCATTCGCTTGTCTATAAAATAACTACTCCCAACTGAATGGAATATGCATGAACATGAACATGAAATAGATTAGACCAGTCGAGGAACACCAGAATCGACACATTGACTAGTTTCCGATTTATGGTATCCAATGATTCCTATCATACCTTTGTCCATACATACTTCGTATCTTTACGAATATTATTTTCCAAAGGGGCTACAATTTTCACATAGTTGATAATGAACCACTGGTAATATCTTGTATGACCAAATGTTGCACGCAACTCTTCAACCGGGGTGGGGGGCACCATATCTAGTATGGTGGCAATATTAGCCTGGTAGACTAATAATTCATCCTTACAAAACATGTGCCCCGATAGAATTCCAATTGGTGTACAAAATATGCACACTTCTTCAAATTTGGAGAAATTTGGAATTGACAACATTGATGAGACATCAAGCAAAGAGATTACATGCGTTCTTTTAGCAAACTGAAAACTATCAAGTCATCCAAGTAAACTTCAAGGAACTTATGGATAAATTCTTGGAAGGGTGCAACCACTATCCAGAAAACAACCATGGGTGCATTATTTAGTCAAAATTGCATCACAATGTAAGCAAAAGAACCCCATTTCATTAAAAAGGTGGATTTAGATTGATCCTCTTATGTGATATGAACCTGATGATACCCCAAATATCCTTTTGTAAATTAGTAGGATTGTCATCTTACAACATTCTCCATAACCTCATCGGTGAACTGGGTAGGCAAAGGGTCACGGAAATAGGTTGCATTAATACTTATTAAATCTACACAGATTCATATATCATTGTTTTTTGGGGGTTGCATCACCATGGGACTAATCCAATTTGACCCTTCCACTAGGATAATAATGTTTGAATCCAAAATCTAAACCAACTATTTACACACCTTCTCTTTATATTTGGGATTTAATCACTAAGGCCTCCTCTTGAATGTTTTAGCATATGCATTGATATGAATATTCATCACCCCTGGTGATCTTGTGATTCCCTTCATTTTCGAGAATTTGCGGGGAAATAAGTCCTCATATTCCTTCTGTAGGTTGATGACCTTAGTGAGAGTATCCTTACCCCAATAGTATCCAATGAGAGCCATTTTTGGAAATTCCTCAATTCCAAAATTATGTTTATTTTTATTTATTGGGTGGCCATAGTCTGGTGTATCCATCTTTGCAACCTTTCCCTCCAGTGTGCACTCTCCCTTGAATTATTTAATTTGTATGCCTTGGGGTTCATCATTGTCAATATCATCAACCTCGATATTCCAACAATGGATGACCTCTTTCAACTTTTCCACTCATTGATTATATGATAATACCACCTTATGGGTGGTATGCTTGGGTTTATGATGAAATATAAAATTATTGATCTGGAGGAGTGCCTCCCTTTGAGATGGATCCTCTACAGTAAAATTGAATATTGTGCAAAAATGGGTTCTTAACTTAACCCAACTAAATTATTATTTCTTGAGATCCTCCTAAATGTGCCAACTCCAAGGAACCATATCCATGGTATGAATGAAACGATGGAAACATTAGGTGCGAGGAATATTCTTTTTATTCCATCAGATCTCATACTACTAAATTGTTTCCTCAGGGTCTTCAGTGCCCTTATATTGATTGGCCAACTCGAATTTATAGATTGGTTGGAACCAAAATTTGAGTATTTTCGTCACCTATGCCCAGTCCTGTATGGTCGCACGATGTGTTTCCCACGAACTCGTAGGTGTCCCTTGCACTAGGACATCCATAGAATGGACCTGAAAAATACTCTAGTATGGTCTTTTCCATATATATTAGGAACCTTTCCATGGGCCTTGTCCCATCAAATCATGGCGCATCACATAGCTTAGATCCAATCGAGCATACTGATTTAGTTATTATTGAACATCTCGAGGTAAAGACGTCATACATCCTATATTGTCACCTTTCCATGACATCATCTGAAATAATTTCATATGACTTCACTCTTCTCTATCTTAGTTTCACATCTATCGTGGGATTGACATAATATTCCTCAAACCATTTGATCTTGTAGATATTCTCAATAATTAAGCTTTTCACATCCACGAATATAGGATCGTTGTACTAGTCCCCTTAATTATGATATAAAAGTGAAATCATGTGTAAGATATCAATCTCAAATGAAATCCACCTCTTATTAAAATTCAACATCATCTTGTTTTCAAAGGCCCAATAAATTCTAAGTAACCCAAGGTAGGAATCATAATAATCCATAATCTCTATCACTACAAAGTCATCCTTTGTCTTCAAACCTTCTATGTTGAACTAAAATTCCTCCAGTAGGCCTATAGGGTAGGTCATGTACTAATTTTCCAACTGCAACTATATGGGAAACGAAATAAAACTTTGTTTGCCCATATATTCCCATGACTTCTTCGACATTATTTTCATGTTAGAACCCATATCGAGCATCACCCCATCCATTTCAACACTCTGAAGATTAGTTGTTACCTTGAAATATCTTGTTGCGCACTTCTACTTTATATATATATATATATTTCATGTGGTTCATGACACCGGATATCGGAATCTCGTTACCTCCACGTAAACCTCCCCAGAATCTGTGAGAGAACATAGGGAGGGTGGGTATTTCAAACCATCCTATTTAAGGGCATAACTTGTCACTTACAAGGAATTGAACCTTGGTGGGGAGGGTAAAAATCATTCCTCCCAACCACCCTTATGGTAGGGGGGATGCCATAGTTCTCTCTCTCCTTTTCTCCCCCATGCAATTTTCCAACATGTGCATCAACTTTCTTGTAGCATCGATATCATTTATCAATCTCAAAAACAACGTAAGAAATAACTTAATTGATCCTCGATCTTTGTTTCATGACCCAAGTTTCACAATGATTCTTCATGCATAATGTGCTTTAGCTCCCCATCCACGTGATCCTAGATTACTCTTTGTTCATTGTGTCACAATTTTTTTTCTATACAATTCTTTCAACAACCTCTACATTGCATGTTGAATTTATTCACGCATGGGAGCTAACTCCAGTGACCTTTGCATAGAGCGCTACAATTCTTCATGGGAGAGAGCCTTTTATAGTGAACTCTACATCACTTGTTGAACTTCCTCATAGATCTAGGCCTCTTCAAGTGACCTTTGTGTCCCGTGTCTTATCTCATTTCCTATTATTTCTTCCTCGATGGCCCACTATGTGTCACCCAAAAACTGCTTCTATTGAGTAGCATCAAACTTAGGAGGGGGTTGTGTTGCCTTTTTTTTCTTTCCCTATGGACTTTAACCAGAAATTTCTCCATGATTGAAGTCCATTATTGTCTTCTCTCCTTTATGGGTTATCACCCAGACATTAGCCTCATCATTGTTTTTATTTTTCTTGGATGAATTTATAGACACCATATTGCAATGTGTCTTCTTCTCTTTCCACTTCTTCAACAAGTCAGGACAATCCTCTGTAACATGATCGAGGTTGTATAAGTACCCACATAGAGTGCAAGGTTTGATACATAACCTTTAAAAATGGATAATTTATCCACAGTTAAAACAAGTGTGGGGTCTACCTCCCTTGCCTCCATGTCCTCATCCATAGCTGCCTCTGGGACCTCCCTAATAACTGCCTCTCTTGACACCACCATGGTCAAAACCCTTTTGTTCCTCTTGAAGTTGAAATAAATCATGGGTATGGTATTGCATTATTTGGAGTGACCAACCATTGTTCACATAATGTCCCGTGGATTTGAATAATTTAAAGAATGAAGTGTTATGCATTTTATGATATTTCTCCAATGTTGGGCGACATGGTGGTACATGGCCCTACTGCCTAAAACTTTTGCACCATTCCATTGGAGCCCAGTTGGAAATGGACTCGTCCCAACCATTGCCACATATTTAAGAGGTACATGAAACTTATCTATATGATTTCCCTCATACCCACACGTGGTGCACCATACGTTCTTGTGCATTATTTTTTCCTTTTCCATATATTGTAATTGAATCATCAATTTAGCCAATTGAGGTTGTATTTCCACCAATCTTGTCGATGTCTCTCCCCACCTAGTGTAGCCTCCAAGCACATCAAAATGTCCATTTCCTCTTCTTGAGTAGTCAACTTCAGTTTGGTGAGTGGGACTCAAATACATGGAAACAACCCTATAATAAACCATTCTCTATGATGTACATCCTGGATATGGAACTTCATCCTATCCAACAAAATATTGAACCGTTTGTCATAATCCCACATGGTTTCTCATGGTTGTTTCTTAATATCCTTGATCTTTGTAATATATTGATACTTTGACATAGGATTTTGGAATTCCTTCAACATATATTGCTTTATATTTGTTAGGGAAATCATTTGTCCCATCGACGTGGAAGTCTTGCACTTCATATACGACATCAAGGATATATCCCTAAATGGGGTCTCTAGCTACAAATTATTTGATTCTTTGTCTGTTATCCTCTTCAATGACCATATCACCTCATAGGTGAAACAATGTTAATCTACATCATCTTTACCTATCCCATAAAACATGGGTAGCCTTAGGCTACTATCTTGATTCACCATCCTCAACCGCAGACTATTTCCTCTAAAATAACTGTTGGTTTTTTGGGTCCTTGGTACTGATACTCTTCCTTGCGAAGTAGCGGGAACTTCATCTTATTTTTCACTAACTATTTCTATCCTTTCTTCTCCTACTCTTTATTCTACTCCAATCTCCTCGTTGTTTGTTGTTCTCTCTTCTTGGTTGAAAATGTGTAAGGGAGGTGGATCAATGGGGGGTAACTCCATATTCTTCTAACATTTCTCATCAGGGAACCCAGAGAGTTTCCTACCTATAGACATGTAAAACCATCCATTATCTCTATCTCTTCTCCCCCACAACTACGGGATCCTCCATCTACCTCTCCTTCTCCTACACCTCTACTATGTTTCTCATCTTCCTCCAAAGTTGCGGCACTCCAAAACAAAAAAGTGGCTTAGACTTCATCTTTTGGGACCCTACTACTAATACTATCGGTATATTCACTTGATACCCCATGCTCAAATTTGTGCCTCTTCATTGGCCTATCCTCCTTTGTGCTCCTCTATGACACAACATAATTTTATGCACCTCCTCCTGGTTTGGTCTCCTTCCTCTTCATTCTGGTCCTAACCCCTCATCGCACACACCTTTCTAAATTCCTTTTGATTCTCTATTGTTCTCTCCTCCTTCACTAAACTCATATTGCATACCTTTTATCTCTCTCTCTCTCTTCTTTTCCCTTCTAAGTCTATCCTACTCCTCACCTCATTTAAACAACTTTTGTATCATCCCATGATCCTCCTCACTAGATCCATATCCTCTCTCACTTTTCCCCTATCTTTTCACCCCCCCCTTCCTGTGCTAGTGGAGTCTACTCAACCATCCCTCGGGCTTAATGTGCATCAGACCCTTCTCGGCGAGAAACAATTTTATCGAGAGTGGAATTTTTTCCAGCATCCTTATCCTAGGGCCTTCTCTGAAATTTCTTTAAACTTTGTTGAAAGAATCATTTTAATCAACAATAAATTCAATTATATACCCCTCCTTCACCTGTGCCAACTAGAAATCAATGGATTGAGTCCTCATGTTATCCAATTCCTTTGACCTATTAATCATAGATTGATTCCAAAATGTTGGCTCTAATGGCCTCAAATAAGTATTAGTAGCAGTCTGCCTCTTCAACCACTCATATAAAAGACATGGAAATTCAACAAAGAAAATTTCATGCATATCAGTGTAGATATAGTAATCCTTTTATCATTCCATAATCAGATTCATACCTTGAGCTTCCTTCATGAGTTGAACACCACCTCATTCTTTTCCTTAGTCACTCAATACAAGACTTTTAAGTCCTAGAAACATAACCATTTTTTGGCTCAATCACTTTTGTGTGCATCTTTCTTAATGTTGGGTGGTTGAATACCGATGGTTCATTTACAGTTCACCAACACAATCCCCAGGTAATTGGTATATTAATCCTCAGCCAAATACTGAAGAAGGTCTCACCCGGGATGCCATGAGGATCACAGAGACCATCTAGTTTTCTATCAATGATGATAAAGGACTAATTGGAAAAAAAACCATCTCAGTTGGGATTCAGAAAATCGATTGAAAACTACTTCACGATTACTAACAGACAACAAAAATACACATATTCGATTGACACATAAAAAACACATCATGGGAACATAGTTACTGCAACTTTATTATCTTGATTCCATCATCACAAACATACATTAATAAATTCATTCCTTGACAACAATAGATCATTTTTCTCTTAAATGTTTTCTCAGTGTTACATTGCACAATGCCATGCACTTCCTTTCAGGCTCTACAAATGTGAAAGACTCGTACATACAACTAGATACATTACCAAACATAGGATGAAACCTGGCTTCATAACAACAATATCGACAACAATAAAAACAACAACCAACTGACTAATGAGATAACTATGTCTTTTTTTTCATTGCTTCCTTTCATCTGCTTCTCATCCCTAGTTCTATGTCACTTTCATTTCTACCCCACTCACTCATCTAACTGCCAATACCACATGCTTCTATCACCTAAATTCATTCTACGTAGCCTTTTTGGAATCATGGAAATCTCAACTACCATGCTAGCTCATATTATTTCGAGTCCATGTTCCCTCCTGCTTCTTGTAGTAATCATTCACATATATTTTCTAAAGATTATTTTCTTGATTCTCACATGTATGTAGTTCCCTCTTGATTTTTGGCACGCATCACAAAACTTAGACTAGTGCATAATAGAAGAATTTGAATTAGCATGTATCAAGGAAACTTCATCTAATTCACATGCCTTCTATCACCCTTCATTCAACTGATTGATCATGCGTAAAACCAGAATAAGCATGCATGCCTTCTTTTGTTCATGCGTGTCATATTAACTGAAAAATTTGGGTGCCAACAACTAGTCATATCCTAATCAGAGGACAATCTTGGAAAGTAGTAAGTCTTCCATTATTTTATCAAAGAGGTTGTCAATTAAAGGCATGGGATACATGTATCTAATAGTGGTTGTGTTCACATCACAGTAATCAATGCATAGCCTAAGGGTTCCATCCCTCTTCTTGACAAAGATCGCTAATGATCCCCAAGGTGATACAATGGGTCAGATCAATCCTTCTTCAATGGGTTCCTTAATTTTCACACTTAACTCATTAACTTTTGGGATGGTCATACTATATGGAAATTTAGATATGGGTTCTATTCTTCATTTCAAGGAAATGGAAAAATCAAATTCTTGTATAGAGAGAAAGCTTGACAACTCTGGGGGTAATACATCCTCAATTCAAATATTATCGAATGCAACTTAGTAGAAGGGTTGTAGTCTTCACTTATCCCCTAAACTACATAAATCCTACACCCTTTCCTGATACACATTTGAACCTTATTCATTGTAATGAAGTGTAAGGTAAATTCTCACTTAATCCCCTCAATCGCTATAGGCTCTATTGGATCACTTTGGAATTGAACCTTCTTTTTGTATTAGTTTACCAAGGCTTGATGGGATTCAAGATAATCCATTCCTATGATTAAATGATATGTTTCTATAGTTGTTCTGTGTAAGTTCATTTTGTGGAACAAGCCCTAATTTTGACAATCTAGTGCTTTACAAGTGGACCTATAGATTTCTTAACATTGGATTCCATTTCTACCATTCTAAAGTGATTTTGGTCATGACCTGCTAATCAACATCTATTTATAGAAAAGTGGAAAATAAAACTATTAGTGCCACTAAAATTAATTGACACAGAAAGAAAAATGTTTTTAATCATACCAATACAATCCACCACTATATCTTGGTTCTCATCCTAGTGGTAGTTTATTGTACAATGAATCTAATTTTGGGCCTATGGTTGTTCCCATTTTTCTTTACCTTATATTTTTCCAAGCTTATATTGAGACTTCAAGAATCCCATTCTATAATGGGGACACCCACACTCGTAAAATATCAATGGATTTGACTTATTGTTTGACCCTAACCTCAACTACCAGATACTCTTCCTATACCACCTGTTCTTATTAAGTAGGGTTAACACTTCTCTCCTCCTATAAGTAACCCAAAAGTTATTCTAGAAACCCTAGATATATTTTTTTGTATTCCATGGAATTCATTCCCATGCCCTCCAACTTTGATGACCCTATCTCTAGAGGGTTCTTTAAATGTGGCCTTGAAATTCCTTGATTGGACTTTCATATAAATCATCTTTTGGGCCCTCCTTGTATACCTGTTGATGCTTCTGTGGTGGTGGGTTTACACATGGTAACTTTGAATCGTGATAAAGGATTGAGAACCCAAAGGAATATTTTATCTTGCAATTTACAGGCTTTGTCATATTTTGAACATGATAAACTAATGTGAAGAATTCTTCTTCATAAGCTTTTTTTGGTCTACCATTCTATCTGATTGCATGGAAGGTGTCTAGCTACTGGAGTTTGTATTATTATAACAAGTAGCAAATTCTAAAGGATTCATGGAGCATGTCCTATGTAACTTGCAAGGGAGTGAATTGCAACTTAATCTCTTTATTTATCGACCATAATTGAGCTTCTCCTCTAAGGAGACTCAATTCCTCACTTATATTTATTCATATAAGTGATTTTTTTTAATATCACTTATATTCATTTATATAAATAACTTTGTCATTAAATATTTTCAATAAAAAATTATTTAATAAATATACAAAATATATCATTTACATTTAATTGTTATTTTGATTTCATTTTAAAATTCAAATTCTCTTAAACATAATATGTATAGATATATGTAGTCATTCATAATAACATTTTCATATATACAATATACACTTCCTATTATGTTATACTATGAATGTAAATTAAAATTTCGAATGTGAAACATATTAATATATTGTAAAGATTTATACTATGAGTGTAAATTAAAATTTCGAATGTGAAACATATTAAATATACTGTAAAGATTTATATAAACTTAATGATAATAAAAAATAAATATTTATATATATTAAGTAAGAGGAACATTCTTAAATATGAAATATGTTGTAAATATTTATATCAAATAAATATGTGGTTATGGGGGTGTCTGGGGTTTCAGAGCTAAGGTAGCTAAGTTTTGAACAAGTCCGAGTGTGTAAGTAAATGAAAAAGGGTTTACATAGTTCCCTCTTTATTTTTATTTTTATTTTTTTTCCTGGTGACAAGTTGTTTTTTTGAAAGGTTAACAAAAAGGAGGAATATTTAGTGGACTACGGTGATAGTCCTTGTCATGAACCAATATTCCAAGCACAATCGATTCTCTCCATTTCACGGTTCTAGGGACACTTGGCATGTCCATGAGAGAGTCAGATTTAAATGAACTTAACCCTATTCAATTATCATGAAATATCGAGGACAAAAGCCCAATACTTAGAATATTTTCTATCAGTGTCCATATTTTTATGCACCATCCTATGATATCAGATCTGAATGCTTGGGTTTAATGCTCATTCCAATTGTGACTCTAGATATTTCATATGGAAAATCATAAAAGAAAACCACGAGGTAGTCCAAATATCCAAATCCAAGTGGGGGAGAATAAAGTGTATTAGGGCTCAAAAAAAACTGTGAAATATTCTCCTACCGCTGAAATATTCATTCTCCTACCGCTGGAAAATTTTCTTCTACTAATAGCCCACACTCTATTCAATACAATATTGTGACTACATTTGCGGAGGGAAATCAATCCTTAGAACAAGCCCCTCCTTGTTCTAAATTGAATCAGATCCAACTGATATAATTTCCAAAGACCCATAATCAAGTCCAATGAGGTAGAACATAGGGATGGTGGAATTTCCCAATATAAACCATCTATTCCCATGGTCAGAAGAAAATTGAACTTGTTGAAATAACAACAGAAAGTTGTGATTGACATAAAAATAAATAAACAAACAATAATCTTGAGGGCCCTTGGAGCAGGGGAAAAATATCCTTGTCTACCTATCCTATCTTGTCCACCTATGATTTTATACCTATCCTTTAATTATCGAGGGGTAGGCGGTGCCCACAAATTTTCATCTCTCAAAAGGCTCATTAGAGGCCATATCCTCGATATAATTTTAATCCAAGAAATGATGGTTTCGGGATCAAAATCCTGAGATTCTTTTGAGCCATGGTTAATAGGTTGGTCCCTCTGCACTTTGGACGTGGAAGTCTTGTCGAGAGGATTTATAACTACATGGATTCCTATGTTATAGTATTTATTGACATCTACCTTAAGGTTATCCATTTCGATAGAGTTTGGAATGAAAGAAATGGGTGCCCTTTTGAAGACTTTAAATGTGTATGGCCCATACATTGATTGTAATATTTTTTGGGAATATTTGGAAGCTTCCAATGCCTTCGGGGATGCTCATAACATTGTAGGCACATATATAAATTAACAATTTCAATGTGTGAAGTGTGGTGTTTCATCCCAACAAAGGACTCTCCAAGAGAAATCTTCAATTTCTTATTTGAGAGTCATTCACCGATAGATGTGGAACCAGTGAATCTTATCCTAAACTAGAGGAACTTTATAGGGGATGAAGAGGGTATTTCAAAAAGACTTAATTCCTTTCCCGTATTCAATCATGGATGGCTATTAGAGGAATACTATAAAAATCTGATCAAGGAAGTTTGAGATCTTGTTCATCTAGATACATCCTCCTCTGTTATCCACCAATTTGTTGAAAAAAATTCTAGAGTAAAGGATTCAATGAAGGATCAATATACTTCTTTTAAGGAGAAGCATGAAGTTGTTTTAAAAGAAATAGAGAACAAAATCAAAAGGTTATATGAAGAAAAATTGTCAGACATTTTCTCAGTAGATCACATTGTTATCTTGAGATTCCTTTAACTCGGAGCTTATGCATAAAAAAAAAATAGCATGGAATCTTAAGAGTCAGGAAATATGGATTCACGAGGAGGGGGACAATAATACAAAGTTTTTCCATTAATACATGAATCATCCTAAAAATATTAACACAATATGGGAGATCCAAAACCCCTAGGAGGATATGGTAAGGTCTTTCAAAGACAAAGTGGAGGTGGGTGTTCACCACTTTAGCTCCCTCTTCCAAGAACCCCTAGGGTGTCCAATTCAACAAATCCTCTAGATACTAAGCAACGATCCACACTCTATTTCTAGGAGATGAATGAAACCTTGGAAACTAAAGTCATGGAAGGTGAAACTATAATTTATGTATCCTCGATCAACAAAGGGAAGATCCCATGTCTGGATGGATTATCAATGGATTTATATACATGTTTTTATCATTTCATCAAAGAGTATATCCTAAAAGTTTTTCAAGAATCCTAGGAATCCGAGAAGATGCTCAGAGCCTTAAACACTACTTTTATAATAATCCTTCCAAGAAAACAAAATGCCCCATCCTTCGATGGATACCACTTGATTTACTATTGTAACGTGATATACAAGGTCGTTTCAAAAGTGATATCCCAAAGACTTAAACCAAGTTTAAGTGATCTTATCTCAGAAGAACAATTTGGATCCCTGGAACATTTCCATATTCATGACATAGTATCGCTAGCCCACGAAGCAATACATTAAATGAATCAATCGAAGCCTATTGCACTGATTATCAAGTTGGACCTCTTGAAGGATTAGGATAGAGTCGGATAGGATTATTTGTGTTTGATCATTTTATAGATGGGAATGAATCTAGATATGCTAAATTTGATAATGGGCTACATTCACGTGGTATCCTTTGTAGTTTTAATCAATGGTTCTCCTTCCATTTTTTTTTTCCATATTGGGGACTTAGAAAAGGATGATCATTATTTCCTTTTCTCTTTATTTTTGTGGTAGAGGTATTAAGAAATATTATGGTTGATGTAAAATTAAAAGGTGAATTGAAGGGATTAGGGATATTTTACATTGAATTGATTTCGCATATTCCTTTTGTAGATGACATAATTAACATTTAGAAATTAACACAACAAAACAAAACAATAAGAAAAGATGCTCATAACTCTTCATTAATCTAAGAGAAACTATAACGTTTTATAGGCTCAAGGACCAAAGAACCAATACCTCAAATTGAGGATCTAAAACCACTCATTAGTTAAAATAGGGTACAATAGAAACTCGTTTTAACCATTTCCTAACTATGAAATTTCACCATTATTATCCAACACTCCCCCTTAATGGAGAAATGGATTAAATACAATGTCAATACATCACATGCTTGTCGGTATTAGTCTCAGCTAGGCTTACAAACATTACAAAGGACAATTCAAATAAAACCTTAAAATTTGTTTCAACTCCTTGTATGACTGAGTTTTTCTCTTCCTCCTTTTCTAGATTCTGAAACCTCTATGCATTTTCAATTTAAGTATTCCTCTTTTGCTGAAAATTCCATGTTTGAACTTCTTATCCTTCATCTTCTTGTTGGTGTTTGTCATCAATCTGAAAATTATTTCAAATTGCCCATGTTGTTCCTCTTCAAAATTTTCTTCGATAAATTGTTTGTATGTGAATTACTGCCACATACCATTCTTTGTCGTTTTCTCTCCACCATTGATATTTTGATCATCAATTTGATGCAACATTAACTCATAGTAAAATCTGATTTATTCAAGAATCCAATGCATACAAATTTTATTAACTTTTTTAGTTTCTTCCTCGTCCATGATGTCATCAACAAATTCCAAATCTTGATTGTAGGTGAATACTACAATGTATTTTTCTTCTACAACAATGTCATTGTTGTTTACTACCTTTGGCACTTCAATACAATACTTGACTTCTTCAACTTCAGCTTGTTGTTCCAAAATGTAAAAGCCTGTAGACTCAAAACCATTCATTAGAATATTTAAATCAATACAATTTTTGTTCTTTTCATTTTGTTTTCCTGCTATGCAATTTCCTGTAAGTTGTGTCTTTTCAATCCATTCTTCAAGGAACTTCAAATCTTCTTCAAAATCTTTTGGAGCTGCATCTCCGTGCTCTTCTTCATTGTTGCCTTCTTTTGTCAGTGCTCCCAATTCTGTTGTTGCGGCTTCAAATACTTCATATATATCAAACATTGTTTCAGTATTGACATTTTCTACGACATCATCTAACACATGATTTTCAATTTCCTCTACAACATTCACTATTGTTGCAGATTGCCCATCATTCATTATTTCAAGCATGTGTCCTCGTACATTTACAAAATTATCAATATATTGTATTTCCTACTTTATCTTCAACAAATCCTCATTTGACATGTTCTCCTCATCACCTCAATGAAAATTTCTTCATTACAATCATCATTATCCACATGTGACTGACCATAGTGAGGTTCATCATTTTCTACATGTTCACCATCAACAGGTTCATCATTTTCTACATGTTCACCATCAACTTCAGAAGTTTCCTCATAAGACGATGCACTCTTTTCACTATATTTCATTTCTAGAATATCACATAACATTTTTGCATTATCTATATGATCAAATTCATATAAAATAGGAGACAAAATGCTTGTATCTAGTGCTAAACTGATAAGATATAAGGATATTTGATATTTTCTCTTATCATGGGAATTGATCAAACAATGTTGCACAAATTTCCATAAATCTACTAAACTAAGTAATCTTTCTATTTTAAATTCCCAAAGCTTAAAATTTTTAGAAAGATGACATAACTGACATTAGTCTTTTCAATATTTCACCAATTTCTTTATCATCTTCATTGATGTCGTCCACTTCTGCATTATGATCCTCAAGCATGGGTTCTTCAACTGAAAGCACATCATACTTATCTGCAAAATATAATGATTCGTCCTACTGATTCTTTCTCCTCATGTGTTTCATCTCTCCGGAGTTGTTTAATTTTTCTTTGCTGACCCATTACAAATTCACCTTCTACTGGATTCAATCATGGCTCTGCACATTTCCACATAGCAGTTCCAGTGCTCTAGTGCCTGGGGTCGAGAGAGTATTGCAAACTCTCTTCTAACTTCGTCCTTCTTACCTACAAACTTTCCCTATTTTAATATGCTCGTACATGAATCCAATAATGTTGCAGGAATGCAATCGGCACACACACATACCTTACTCTAAATTGAAGGATCATAGTCTTATCTCAATATAGAGACAATATCCCCACTCTGAACACCAGCATGCTCCAGTTTATTTATACCAACTCACGTGGGAAGCGATGTGCTCCAGCAATGATCTTTCTTCCAGACAACGATTCGTTTCGTCAGCACACAAAAATGATGACATGCACCGCAAAGATGGATTTATTTTCGACAAATTTCCCGGAATTGAACCGACGATCATTTCTATGGCCCTGCTCAACTTACTTTGCATTGATAGCATCAAAAAATGGCTCAACGATAGCGTCAAACAACGACTCATGCTAGTACACGAAAAAAAAACTTCAGGAACCGATATAGCTACCTTCAGTTGTGTGTATCCACAGCTCCACACTCCGCGCTCTTTTCACACTGCAATGGATGGAAAATTATTGTGGAATGGTGGCTCTGCACACAAACAATGTCAACAAACATCCTTTTACGCTGCACTTTTCATAATGCAGTAAAAATTACAAATAAGTATCAACAAAACACGAACATCTCCATATGGAATTAAGGCGTTCTTACGAACAATACGAGATCAGGAGGCGCAATCTCGACCCAAAAATTACAACTCTTGTGGTGATAGACATGCAGGTTTACTTCAAGGAAACAACTACTCCCATTCTCCCAACGATTCGTCGCACGATCGAGTCCTATCGAGCCTAGAACATCCCAGTCGTCTACACTCATCACTCCCATAAACACCCTTCCGACTATGGGATGCAGGAAGAGTGGTGGAGCAACGTCATTCACGACGACACTCTTGAGGCGGAGCTAATGCCTGAGGTCGATAGAAGGGTTACCAACAAACTCATTCACAAGCACACCTACAACAGATTCTATGACACTGATCTTGAGCAGTACCTACGAGAGCAGGGAAAATCTAAAGTGATAATAATGGGAGTGGTAACGAATCTGTGTTGTGAGACAACGACCAGGGATCCTTTTAATATAGGGTTTAGGGTTTTCTTCTCCGCCAAAGCAACTGCAACAAGAAATGAGGATTTTCGCGATTCTACGCTCTGATACCAAATTAATATTTAGAAATTAACACAACGAAACGGAACAGTGAGCAAAGATGCTCACAACTCTTCATTAATATGAGAGAAACTATTACATTTTATAGGCTCAAGGACCAAACAACCAATCCCTATAATTGAGGATATGAAACCACTCATTAGATAAAATAGGGAACAATATAAATTTGTTTTAACCATTTCGAACTATGGCATTTCTTCATTATTATCCAACAAACGTCTTGTTCTCTATTTCAGGGTCCTATCAAGAGATTGAAATGCAAAATTGAATCGTGGATCTATCCTGCAAAGCCATGGGCATGTAAATTATTTTTTCCAAATCTTGTTTGATGCCCAATCTTATTCCATAAATGATGATTCCTCACTTAGAGAGACTCTTTCCTTTTCCTGAAAAGGAGTTTGACGCAGGTTTTAAGTATATTGGTTTTATCTTGAAGCCAAATTCATACAAATTCATTGAATGGATTTGTCTCTACAATAAGGTTGAGGTCGTAATTTCATTGTGGGTAAACAGATTGTTGTCTCGAGGAAATATGGTCCTTAACTCAATATTGGAAAGTATTCCATTCTAGTGGTTTTCCATCGCAAGTGTGCCAAAAGTCATTCTCAACAAAATAAGGAAAAATATATTTCAATTCTTGTGCTCGAGCAATTCTTTAAAGGAAGGAATACATTTGGTGAAATGGTAAAGAATTTCTTTGCATAAAAATATTTAGGGATGGGGCCTTAAAAAACTATACATGTTTAGCTAGTCCCTAGCAGCTAGGAGTCTAGAGTCTATTGAGACTCAGAGACAACACATCTCTATGTGGAAGGTTTATGAAAAAAAATTACCTTGTTGGCTTGTCAATGGAAGAGTGGTATAGGGTCCCTCAAAAATATTCCAAAAATGGTTCAAATAATATCGAAGAGTCTGGTGAATGCTTTTCCAAAAATTAGTATCTGGACGATGTTAAAATTGTGAGACAAAAGGAAAGTAGGGATAGGGGAAGGCTCTTTGCTAAGGGTGGGTGAATATTTTTTCCTTTCAGACCAACACATCCAATCTATTCATAATGCATATGCTTTTTCTCTTGCAGAGCACAAACACCTCAATAATGTGGTCGTAGTGGATGGAAATCATACTCTTATCTTGGCTTGATAGTGGAGGAGGTGACATAGTGGAGGAGGTTACATAGTGGTGCAATTACATCAACAAACCATGTTCCAATTTCACAAGGATATCAAATGATGTTGAAGATTCTAGGTGACATAGTGGTGCAATTACATCGCAAAACCATGCTCCAATTTCATAAGGATATCATATGATGTTGAAGATACACTATGATGCTAAGAAAAATCCCAGCATGGAATACTTTACTGCAAAATTGGGATATAATGCATATAATGTGTTAGCTCTCTTCAAACTTCATTTGGCTGAGAAACGAATGATAGAGGCAACCTACAAACCAACTTTGAGACCCGAAACTAGCCTTTCGAACCTGGAGAGGGCTCTCTCGGGAGACTTTGTCTCGATACAGGATATGGCTTTAAGTTTTCGGCTAGATTTAACACCTTTGAATAATAAATTTCTGGTTATATTGGCACAAGAGAGTAAGACCTTGGGCTATGGAGTCGGTTTAAGAAAATGATAGAAACAAATGACTCAGTGACTGAACTTGAGAGGATAAAGGCTAAGCGAGAAACAATCTTCAGTTTAAAATAGTGGTGTGTGGCGGGGAGAAAAACACATGAAGTAACTCAGAGCACCCCTAAGTCAGAGTTAACTTAGAGGAAAACGGTTTTCCTGAATGGCGCAACTCCAAGGGCATTGCAAAACAAATCACAAGTTCAAAATTACATTCCTATTCAGATAAAAATAGATATGAATAAATAACATAGGGAGCACATACGCGAATAAAAAAGACAATACATCTGACTGCTACAATTAGAATATTTTTATCAAAGATTTGGGATTTTTGCATTAAATTTCGATCAAACTCAAACTACATTCAATCGTCACTGTCTATACCAATTTTTCCAACCAACCCCTCTATACTCTTGTACCATGAAATATATAGCACTATAGGTCCTTTACATCTCACCACTTCGAACTCCAACCCCTTTCTCAAAATAGAAACCGTTACAAACAACAATGACACGTTTTAACTGATTTCTTTCTTTTCAGGGGGTGAAATTATGAAAAATAGGCTTCAAAATGCCACTTGTAATTCTCAAATTGTCATATATGTGTACAATATGAGTTTTTTTTTTTTATGTAAGCTCATTTTAAAGAAAAACCTCTATCGATTTCTTGAAATTCGTCTCTAGCTGGCCATAATACATGTCGCAAAAACATGTCTCTAACAGGATATCACGAAAACTAAAAAATAGGGCTCAAATATTCCTTCCCATATCCCAATCCGTGACACATTTTACAAATATGAGAGAGGTTTTTATTATTTGGTTTGTCCTAGAAAAAAATCTCTCACGGATTTTCAAAATTCCTCTCCAGTTGGTCAGAAATTGATCTTGAAGTTGACCACTAAACTAGTCATTTGTGCAGTGCGACCTGTAGCATGTGCGCAGGAAAATCCACTGCGTGATGAAATCCACAACATGATGAAATCCACTGTGTGATGAAATCCTCTGCACGACAAACATCCTATGAGCAACAACATCCCATGCGCGACAACCCACTACGCGATGAAATCCATTGTGCGATAATATCCTCTGCATGACAACATCCATTGCGTGACGAAATCCACTATGGGATGACATCCTCTACGTGACAAAATCCTATGTGCGATGAAGTTCACTGTGCCAAGAAATCCACTACGCAACGAAATCCACGGCGCAACAAAATCCTTTGAGCGGTGAAGCATTCTGCGCAACGCGTATAAAATTTTGCAGTGCACACTTGCAAATGGAAATGGAAATAATAAATGAAAAGCTTCCTTTTGAAACTGAACCTTGGAGATGTTAGATGATGCTAGACATAAAAACAATATGGGTGCTAACAGGGACGACTTTGCAAATTTTTTACAAACCTCTAACCTAAGCTATGAAAATCATGGTGCTAACAACTGGCTCCAACGGGGATGTTATCTTCCATATGAGGTATCAAATAATAGTAGACGAGACGCCTATCCATTGGGTTTATCCCAAACTAAACTTTCCAACTGTAACTTGTAACCTGCATCCACTGAAAACGGAAAGTTGTATATGCTCCAAACTGAAATCTGAAACTAAGCTGAAAATCAAAACTGCATATTGCTAAAATAAATGCTTATAGTACCGAGATTTTTCACACTCATATCCACTCTAAAAATATTGAAATGAATACTCAATCAAGTGATGCTAAAGTGCCAATGCAACCAATCAAGAAATTGGCTTTCCGATTTTCCTCTGCTCATATTTTTCTTAAGCAGACAGACAAATGTAAAAGATGGCAGCTAAAAAAATAAATTGAATCCAAAATATGACCTTATGAATGAAACAAATTCCTCCTTCACTGATGACTATAATAGGATGGCCGAGGGATATTGAAAAGTATGAAAAATCATTTCTTCTTGATGAACAAAAACAGAAAGACAAGCCTCTTTCATAAGTGATTGTTGTTTTTTCTCTATTTCTTATATTCCGAGAACATTTTCAAATGAAATGACAACAATAGATTTGTCTACTCTTCCACGCATGTAAACAAAAACATTCATACATCCTTGAACATCTTCAAATATGACAACCATATTATGTGTATCAAGGCTATCCTCTTGTTCATAAAAAAATTATGGTTTGGTTTTATTAACCTTCTGGAAATTTGCTTGAGGACTGTCATTTTGACTTTGAAATGAATGAATGGAAATAAGTTCTTGATCATAATCTTCTTGCAAATGCGAAAAGATAACATCATGCACTATTTCACAGTTTAGAGTTCCCATGGATGCATTTTCAAAACCATGATTTTCAAAGGAATCAAATAAAACAATTGTCTCTTCATTATATTTATGTATTTCTGATTGAAAAGTGGCATACATTGTTTTGTTTATTTCCTGAAACTCTATGTCATTTGTTTGTTCACTACTCGAAGTCTCCATAGATGCAGTTTCAAAATCCTCATCCATGTCTAGTCCACTTAGAATTTGAACAACCACATCATTCACGGGGGAAGAAAGACAACTTTGAAACACTTTGTCTTGCTTGAAATATTGTTGAATATCTTCATCAAGTTTAAGAGAAGGAAAATGATTTTTAGCAAAAATTTCTTGATCAGCTTCATCTTCAACCAAAGAAGGGGCTACTATTTGTTGTTTGGATGAATATTCATAGAGGGCTTCTATTATTTCACCATTCGTACACTCTTCATCACCAAAAATGTTTTCAAGGTATGTAATGAAATGTTCAGAAAATTCACAACAATATTCAAACACCAATAATGAAGGATTAGATTCTACATAATGCTTAAAGAATGTTATATGGAAATATTTAAGAGAGTATAGGTTTCCTAGTTTTAAACATTCATACCATAATCTTTCTTTCCCCTCAAACAATCCTCATGAAATTCAACCATAAAAATTTTCATCAAACAATCCTCATGAAGTTCAACCCCCAACTTACATATGTTCATGTGAAATCTAATCAAGTGCAAGGCAACATCATTTTCTTTCTCCTCTTCAAAGTTAGGAAAATATTTTTGCTAATCTATGTGACGAATACGATTTGGAAAGCCAGGAATATGAGAGCGATTCATTGGAGCATACCTTGCATATTTGTAATCCATATTGAAGGAGTGGAGTCATCAATAAAATCCCTAGGCTACTGAGTCTTTGGACAGTGGAGTCACCATGAAAATTTTGAATTCTAGATTCTTGAAAATGGAGTCGCTAGGTGAATGATGTACAACCTTTCCGTGTCTGAATATTTTTCACCATTAGTACTCAGATCTGAACTTTGTCATTTCTCCGAGGGAAGATTTCACCTTCGCTCCCAGACAACAGCGCCATAATGTTAGCTCTCTGTAAACTTCGTTTTACTGAGAAACAAATGGTAGAGGCAACCTACAAACCAACTTTGAGACCCGAAACTAGCCTTTCGAACCTGGAGAGGGCTCTCTCGGGAGACTTCATCTCGATACAGGATATGGCTTTAAGTTGTCGGCTAGATTTAACACCGTTGAATAATAAATTTCTGGTTATATTGGCGCAAGAGAGTCAAACCTTGGGCTATTGAGTTGGTTTAAGAAAATGATAGAAACAAATGAGACGGTGACTGAACTTGAGAGGATAAAGGATAAGAGAGAAATAGTCTTTAGTTTAAAATCGTGGTGTGTGGCGGGGAGGAAAACACATGAAGTAACTCAGATCACCTCTGAGGATGAATTTGGAGTTCACTTAGAGGAAAACAGTTCGTCTGAATGACGTGAATCCCAGGCTATTGCACAACAAATCCTAGGTTCAAAATTATGTTCTTATTCAGAAAGAAATAGATATGAATAAAGAATACATGAAGCACATACGCGAAGAAATGAAACAATACATCTGACTGCTACAATTAAAAGTTTTTAGCCAAACCTTCAGAACTTTTGCATTAAATTTCGATCAAACTCAAACTACATTCAATAGTCACTGTCTATACCAATTTTGCCAACCAACCCCTCTCTACTCTCCTACCATGAAATACATAGCACTATAGGTCCTTTACAACTCCCCACTTTGAAATCCAACCCCTTTCCCAAAATAGAAACCGTTACAAACAAAAATGACATGTTTTAACTCATTTCCTGCTTTTCAGGAGCCAAAATTATGAAAAATAGTTTTCAAAATGGCACTTGTAATTCACACACTGTAATATTTATATAAATTCTGAGAATGGTTTTTGTAGGTAAGATCGTTGTAAATAAAATCCTCTCTCGGTTTCTTGAAATTTGTCTCTAGTTGGCCATAATACATGTCGCAAAAACATGTCTCGGATAGGAAATCATGAAAACTAAAAAATAGGGCTCAAAGATTTCTTCGAATCTCCCAATCTATGACACATTTTGCAAATCTGAGAGAGGTTTTTATTATTTGGTTTTTCCTCGACAAAAATCTCTTGGGGATTTTCAAAATTCCTCTTGAGTTGGTCATAAATTGATCTTGAAGTTGACCACTAAACCAGTCATTTGCGCAGTGCGACCTGTAGCCTGTGCATAGGAAAATCCACTACGCGGTGAAATCCATTGCACGATGAAATCCAATGCTCAATGACATCTTCTACGCGACAACATGCACCGCGCGACAAAATCCACTTCGCGATGACATCCTATGGTCGACAACATCCTATGTGGGATGAAATCCACTGCGCAATGAAATCTACTCCGCGACGAAATCCACTGTGTGATAGAATATTTTGCGCGATGAAGCACTCTGCACAACACATAGCAAATTTTGTAGCGCGCAGTTGCAAATGGAAATGGAAATAATAAATGAAAAGTTTTCTTTTGAAACTGGCCCTTGGAGATGTTAGATGACGTCAGGCATAAAAACAATACGGGTGCTAATAAGCATCACTTTGCAAATTTTTGACAAACCTCTAACCTTAGCTATAAAAATCATGGTGCTAACAGATTAAATCTCACTTTACAATAGAAAATAAAAATTAATGGGAATATATTTTGAAACTTCATAACCCCCTAAAATGTAAAATTGTTAACTCTTAGCCATAAACTCCTAACGTGGTATAATGGAGTCAAAAGGAGATGGTTGGGTTACAATAGATGTGCTCTATGTAAATCTAATGTAGAATCTATCACTCATTTATTTGTCTCTCAACCTTATGCAACACAGATTTGATTGCTTGTTGGGCCTTCTCTATCTCCAAATACAATTTGGAAGAAACAAATCTAGAGGACAATGTGCTCGGATGGAAAGAACAGGCTTCTGTTAAATCCTATAATGCATTTACTTGTTTTGTGGTCTATGCTATTTGGTGGACCCGGAATTCTAGCATCTTTCAGGATAAATAAATTCCCCCGTAAGTAACAATGAGCCTAATTGAAAACCTATCCAAGGATTATAAGGAAGAGTCAAAACAAAAAAAAGACTAGAGTTCCAATTATGCCACAGATTGATTCAAAAGTTCTGTGGGAATTCGATGATGGAGCAAGCGGACCAGCTGTGGTGTAGGAGCAGTTCTATTCAAAAGCAATCTTACTATTTTCACATCTGATATGATATGTTTCGAAGGGGTTCAAACATAAAAGAATAATTTCGTGCTTTATACTCTTCCCTACTTCACTTTAAAACAAGGCATAAATAAATTATCGGATATTCAGAAGTTGGGAATTCCCTTTAAAACCAGGCGTAAATAAATGATCGGATATTCAGAAGTTGTGATGGATTGAGTGTGCAAGAAAATTGTGGTTGAAAATGTTTTTCTCAGTTTACTTTACAAGACATTCAAACATCCATTCAATTCTTCAAATGGATCTCCCTCGAGATCTGTATAGAGAGCTCAACCAGAAAGCGGACGAGTTGTCAGAGCTCTGTGCCTTTGGCTATTTTGTTTTTTATGAATTAGGGATGGATTACAACGGGAGTACATGGAATTCCATTTTTTAACTTTTTATGTTGTCAGTTAATACTCTGTTTTTTAACAGTACATAAGGAAAAACTAACATGTATGTTTGAACATATGGTCTTTACGAACATGTATGTATGTTTGAATATATGGTGTTTTTTTTAAAGGCGGAACACTTTTAAAATGTAAAAGCTTTGTATGTGTCTTTTCTGATTTTGATAAGGAGAAAAATTATATACAATAACAAAATTAATAAAAAAAATTATAACGAAAAAAATTTATTTCCAAAATAATTATCTTCTCGTATTCCTAAAACACGATAATTAACAATACATCATAATTAACAATTTTGTAAAGCATGATAATTAAAAATACAAGATAATTAACAGGTTTGTAAATGCGTTGGCTCTCATATAAATATAAATATTTAAATTACATGATAATTAATAACTTTGTAATGTAATATAAATATTTTATTTAGGTTTGTAAATAAATTGTATTTAAACATTATATATGGGAAAAAATAAATATGTGATTTTCAAAAGGATCAAAACGCGAAGATATATGACAAAATTAAGAATAACGATTCTTACCCCTTGACGATTCCTGATGAACACAAGAAGTTGTTGAGTGGAGTACAATTACTTCGGTAGAGACACGGAACGGGGCCATTCTCACATTGCTCTTTCTGTCGGATAGCCATTGTGTGGGTATTCTACAATAGTTTAGATGTTGTAAACGCCCCGCCGACTCGAAAAATGCGCCAGCCGATGCCCATAATAATCATGAAGCACGTGGTCTTCTGACATAGATGTCATATAATTTATTAAACAACAAATTCATATAGTCGATTGCCAACAGGTGTTACATTAGATTCTTCGCAAGCTCGACGGATTTACCGATAATTTTTTGTGGTCGGCACTGGCACTAGGTTCGTTTTACCCTTATTTCGAGAGGATGAGTTTATCGTCGAACTGACTAATCATGCGACCAACGGAAAGTAAAACATGGCAGGAAAATCAATTAATATAATTTATTAATCAGGGAAATCTATGCAGTCGATTGCCAGCACGTATTCCATTAGGTTCGCAAGTTCCAGGTATTTAAGCATAATTTTCTGTGGTCAGCACTGTGAGGATCTTGTTTTTACCGTTAATTCGAAAGGATGACTGTGTCGTCAAACTGTCTAATCATATGAGCAACGGAAAACAAAACATTGAGGGAGATGCCAAGTCGGGCCAGTCGACAAGTTCTTGGAATTGCTTACTCACGCCTGGGCAAGAGGGTTCCCTCCCCCTGAGTCCCGACTCCCAACGGTCAAGATGCACCGGGCGATGGCAATAATTACGATGCACATGGGTTTCGGACATAGACGTCAGATAATTTATTAAACGGCAAACTTCTTGGAACCGATTCCCACAAATATGTTCCATTAGGTTCTTCGCGAACTCGAGCAATTTCCCTTAACCTTGCAAGGTCAGCACTGTCAGGAGATTCGTTTTAACTTTTAACATTTATTTGGTGAGGAGAGTCGTTTTAAGTTTTATCATCGAATTGTTTAATCATGTCAGCAACAGAAAAAAACATGGCCTGAAAAGCCACGAGTATAGATGTTTGCCGGAGTAAGCTAATTACGGAGCAGAAAAAAGCATGGCCTGAAAAGCCACGAGTATAGATGTTTGCCGGAGTAAGCTAATTACGGAGCAAATTTCCTTTTCTTTTTAAGGTAAAAAACATTGGCTTGAATCCGGCTAGATTTTCAGGGGTAACCTAAGTTTGACATGGATCAAATTTTCATGCATTTCAG
Organism: Picea engelmannii; assembly: GCA_009831015.1. NCBI lineage: Eukaryota > Viridiplantae > Streptophyta > Pinopsida > Pinales > Pinaceae > Picea > Picea engelmannii. The sequence goes on along the minus strand of ML778822.1, from coordinate 760,500 downwards.
AATTTTATTTGGGGTTTTGCCTTATTTTAAACCAACCAAAATGTTCAGAAAATCAATTAGACTTCTAAATTAAACAAAAATTGAAAACTGCATCTCAAAAAAACGAACAGTAAAATTAACTGAAGGAAATTGCCAATCGACAAGTTGCTCAAATCCCGAGGACGTTACATAAGATTGCTTGAGAGAGAGTCGAGACGAGAACGTAATCGAAAACTAGGCCGGACACATCCCTTACATGTCAGTAACGAAAACAAAACATGGCGGGAAAAACAATTAATATAATTTGTTAAACAGCAAAATCTATGCAGTCGATTGCCAGCACGTGTTCCATTAGTTCGCAAGTTCTAGGGATTTAAGCATAGTTTTCTGTGGTCAGCACTGTCAGTAGCTTGGTTTTACCCTTATTTCGAAAGGATGAGTTTGTCGTCGACAGTCGAGCTGTCTAATCGTATGAGCAACGGAAAACAAAACATGGGGGGAGATGCCATGAATATTGAAGTGGGGCCAGTGGACAAGTTCTTGGAATCGCTTACTCACGCCTGGGCAAGAGCGTTGCCTCCCCTGACTCGTAACGAGCAAAATGCACCGGGCGATGGCAATAATTTTAATGCACATTGGCTTCTGACATAGACATCATATAACTTTTTAAACTTAAAATTTCTTGGAACTGATGGCCAAAAAATGTTCCATTAGGTTCCTCGCGAACTCGAGGAATTTCCCTTAACCTTGGATGGTCAGCATACTCAGCACTGTGAGGAGATTCGTTTGAACGCTTATTTGGCGAGGATAAGTTTTGTCGTCTAATTGTTTAATAATATCAGCAACAGAAAACAAAACATGGAGGGAAAAGCGATGAGTATTTGATGTTTGCCCAGTCGACAAGTTGCTCAAATCCCGAGTACGTTACAGAAGATTGCTTGCGAGAGAGTCGAGAGGAAAACGTAATCGAAAAGTCGGTCCGAAACATTCAGTAGATGTTAGTAGCGAAAGCAAAACATGGCGGGAAAAACAACTAATATAATTTATTAAACTGCAAAATCTATGCAGTCGATTGCCAGCACGTGTTCCATTAGGTTCGCAAGTTCCAGGGATTCAATCATAATTTTCTGTGGTCAACACTGTCAGGAGCTTGGTTTTACCCTTATTTGGAAAGGATGAGTTTGTCGTCGAACTGTCTAATCGTATGAGCAACGGAAAACAAAACATGGCGGCAGATGCCATCACTATTGAAGTCGGGCCAGTCGACAAGTTATTGGAAGCGCTTACTCACGCCTGGGCCAGAGGGTTGCCTCCCCTGACTCGCAACGAGCAAAATGCACTGGGCAATGGCAATAATTATCATGGACATGGGCTTCTGAGATAGACGTCATACAA
>ML778822.1:716654-758891 GCA_009831015.1 Picea engelmannii | reverse complement strand
TGTCAGGACATTGGTTTTAACAATTATTTGGTGAGGATAAGTTTTGTCGTCAAATTGTCTAATCCTGTCAGCAACTGAAAACAAAACATGGCGGTAAAAGCCATGAGTATTGATGCTTGCCCAGTCGACAAGTTGCTCAAATCTCGAGTAGGTTAGAGAAGATTACTTGAGAGAGACTGGAGAGGAGAATGCAATCGAAAACTATGCAGGAAACATTCACTACATGTCAATAACTACGGATTCAGGTAGTATGGAGTTGGTCAGTGTGAGGCTTGCTCTCCATCTGGTCACGTCAATTCATTGACAAAAAAATTATAGATCTAAAGGACCCACACTAGAGCATGCACATTACAGATTATTCAACATGGCACTTATTGGTAGCCTTACAATACATGAATGTTCTGAACAAAGGATAAGTAGTTTATAAAGACATTCTCTGCGCGCTATGAATGTTCTGAACAAAGGATAAGTAGTTTATAAAGACATTCTCTGCACGCTATCATTGAGTTATCTAGGCTAGTAGAACGGAATTGTAGTGAAAACTTGCAGGCCTCTACGACCTGAGCAGATTGGAGCACCGTAAATAAGCAAGTAATATTTCTAAATAAACTTGAGCATCAAATTTTGGAGAAGTGGCGATTTAAGATGCCGGGAAGGCGGAGTTGATTTATTATCCATCATGGCAATGGGCAAGCTATGAATTTCCCCGCTAGGCCAGGTATGCTTCGACCATGTATGTGGGGACGTCATCTTGATTCGTGTCATATTAATCTTCACTGCTAGAAGATTTTTGTTTGAAATTTATACATCTTATATTAATCTTCCTTCGTAGAAGATTTTGGTTTTGAAATTGAATATACAGTATGATAGAAAGCCTCCTGCGAATCGCTTAAAATAGAACGTATGAAGAATGCGTGTTTCTTTCTTTCCTATCCTAATGCTTCTTCAACTTTTGCCACCATCCCCATCTCAAAAAAGACAAAATATGAAGTGCTGAGCAATTCTAATTTTTATGTACTAAGGCCGTATGTACGTGTGTTTTTTTCTTTCGAGTTCCTAGCTGCTCAATAGCTGGCTTAACAGCCAGGATGGCCGTGTAGTTTTCCCTTACGACTTCACTAATGTGTGCCCTCTCGTCAGGTTGTAGTAAGGTGCTCTTCAATGGCCTCTCGTTAGATTGAAAAAAAAAAAAACTTAGAAGTGCAGATGACATTTTTGAAACTATGATTCCAGTGAAAACATTAGCGTCCATAAAATATCTAATGAAATAAAAACAAGTTAGAAGTGCAGATGAGATCTTTGAAACTATAATTCCATTGAAAACAGTACCGTCCATTAAATATTGAGGAAAGCTGGTAAATATCGAGTAGTTTTTTATGTACTGATACCATATCATAGTTACGCTATATAAATTCGGATTTAATTAAAAAAATTGTTGTAAGAATTTAATTAGAAAAGATGTGGTTGAGATACTGATAGGCGTCATTTAATACCCTTCCTTCAAATTCACTTGATGACTATTCTGAGTAGGTGTTCTAAGTAATGAGTTCCGCTGAAGAGAAGTTGTTCCATATTTTTTTCCATTGGCAACTCGAAGACTGCCCATGTCATATCAATATCGGTTTACAGTGAATATTAATGAACATAGTGACAGACTTATTTTCGAAATTTTTTCAAAACAGAAAAAACAGCAAAGTTTCAACCCGTTAGGCTATAAATCATCTTTTGCACCTATTTTGTCTAATATACCAGACAAATAACAAGATCCATTGGCAACTCGAACACTGCCCATGTCATATCGATATCAGTTTTCAGTGAATATTAATGAACATAGTGACAGACTTATTTTCGAAATTTTTTCAAAACAAAAAAAACAACAAAGTTTCAACCAGTTAGGCTATAAATCATCTTTTGCACCTATTTTTTCTAATATATCACACAAATAAAATCCTAATAAAAAACAACAAAGTTTCAACCCATTAGGCTATAAATCATCTTTTGCACCTATTTTTTCTAATATATCACACAAATAAAATCCTAATAGTTGTTTTTTTCTTTATTGATTTAAAAATGGTTTAGTATACACTGAGGCCATATTTTACTAGTTCGTTTTTTTTTACTTATGCTTATGTTAATTATGCTTATGTTAAGTGGATTTCGATCCATAAGGCTCCTTTCCATATATCCAATGGAGGTCTTTGGAAAGAGACATTAAACAGTCATTTGTTGAATGAAACCATAATACACTAATGAAACAGTAATATAGTAAATTCATAATACACTAATGAAACAGTAATATAGTAAATTCATTAAACAAAATAGTTATGCAGTAAGATAGTAATTAAATAATAATTGTAGAATGAAACAATGATACAGTAACTTAAGCCTAGGAGAGGCAAATCATTGAAAAAATGTTCAATTATACAGTAAGATAGTAATTAAACTAAAGAATAAAAAATAATTGAAGGAAACGAATAATTAAAATAAACTAGATAAATAGTCAACAAAAATCATACACACAAGAAGTGCACAGCGATCCATCAAGGCATTACAGTGAAGAAGTCTGATCGAACTAGGGAAAGTGATCCAATCACAAGACGATCCAAAGTTGAACGATCACAGCGATCCAGCAAGGCATTACAGTGAAGAAGTCTGATCGAACTAGGGAAAGTGATCCAATCACAAGACGATCCAAAGTTGAACGATCTAGTATCAATCCATAGACAAAACGATTTAATTCAGAGATAGAACGATGTAGGGTTCAGTAGAACTGACATGCAGAGAGACTGGGAGTTTGATATCGTTCATTTCCATGTTAAGAGAGACACTAGCCGAGGGAGTGGAGATAAACAGACGGCAGAGGGAGTTGAGATAGTTGAAATGTCACTCCAGCGGGCACTATCCACCTCTAGATAAATGGAAATCCCATTTTAGTCCACACTATTAAAACTTAGATAGATAAATAAGACACATGGCTATGTGTTTACTGTTATTATAAACAAATGATAAATAAAAAACCAAAAAAGAAAAAACACTTCACTTCACAAAACTTTAGATAGATAAAACAGACACATGGTTATGTGTTTAGTGTTATTATAAACAAATGATAAATAAAAAAAAACTTAAAAAGGAAAAACACTTCACATTATCACATTAGGTTTAGATTTTTTTTTTTTTGGTGGGAAAAGCCTATTCCAAGTGATCAAATTACCAAATAGTACAAACCACACTCACCTTCACCATTAATCCATGCTTTTAATACCTCTGCCGCAACACCTCTACATTCATTTGAACTCCGACTTGTTTGATGGTATGACGCTCCAGTTCGTGGGAGAAGTAATAGGTATGGGCTGGCCGAAGCCGCAGTCCCATCATCTTGCCGGGTTTAGCAGATCTAGGCGAGCGCTGAGGAACGCCGTGGCTCATTCGAGCCCTCAGCCTCTTGACCCTTGGCTTCCTCCTGCAAATTGTTTAATATTTTGTCTTGGGCTCGATTTCTCTTGGCGCTCTCGGCCCTCTTCGCCTAGTACCCTTCCTCCAGATGGCTATTTCTTTTGGTTCTGGTTTGTTTCCTGTCCCTTGAACAACAATTCTCATGCTCTCATACTTGGTTCGTTTCCTGTCCCTTGAACAACAATTCTCATGCTCTCATACTTGGGTTTCCAGTGTTTCTCCTAATGCCGTGAATTCGAGGTAAATAAAAACGGGGGCTGGCCTGTACACTACAAGAGGAAGAAGTTCGAGAGGATGAGGTAGGCTGGCTCCTCCAAGATTTCCTTCAGAATCTGTGCCTGCCTCCATCCACCCCTCACCCCAGAGCGTACCGTTGTTTTTTCTCATGTCATTTCCCTGAACCACTCTCCGAACGGGGTCTTCCTCCTCTCTCTTCTCCTTACACCTATCGAGTCAAATGGTTCGAAAGCTAGGGTAACTCCATGGGCTTCTCTTCTTCATCCTCTCTCCTCCCCTCTCTAGATTCACCCAACGTCAAATGCGCCATTAATTAGATGCAGCACTAAGAAGAAAGCTAGGGTAACTCCATGGGCTTCTCTTCTTCATCCTCTCTCCTCCCCTCTCTAGATTCACCCAACGTCAAATGTGTCATTAATTAGATGCAGCACTAAGAAGAAGAACAAACGCGTCCTGAGAAACACTTGATGACTCTTTTACAAGATCTCAGGAAAGTTATTTCATACATAGTTCCGCGAAGCAGGGACACTAAGCAAAACTGAAGGCACGAGCAAAGGCTCAACACCAGCTCAGGATAGCTTCTTCTTGCTTAGTTTTCCCATGTTTTATGCATCCAGATAATATATCTCACAAGTTCTCTGCCTCGCACTGCTTCTCAGTTCTAGGAATTAAGAGCTTTAGCTCATTTTAGTTTTCTGTTTTCGACATGGATAGTCTAGCATAAAGTATATTCACCCTGCATGGCATACTAGATCAAGTTTTGTACATTTCAAGTCTATTACAATTTTTCAAGTTTTGCATGGTTATTGTGAACTTTAATGGCAATGTAGAAGCATTGGTTTCCCACCAGAGAAATGCTACCACTACCTCTTGAAATAGCATGAGAGTTGTAACTCTTACTGTACTGCTTAACGGGTTCTAGTACAAATTCTACCTTACAAAGAAATTCAAATAATCAAATTCTAATTTAATTTAAGAAAAAAGTATAGAAAAAATTTAATAGAAAATGGTATAAATTTTATACAACACCAATATATAAAAAATATTTTTAAAAAAGTTATTTGAAAAAATATTAAAAACATTATTTGAAAAAATAATATAATTTGTTGGTATTTATTTAATTAAATATATAACAGTTCAAATGTGTTTATGTATAATTTTTTTAATTATTTAAATTAAATTTATGTTGATATTATATTTGTATTGTTTTTATTTTTATATAAATTTCTAGCTTGTTTTCTATCTATATAAAATTTTCTATATATATTTATAATTATATTTATATATAGATATAAGATAATATTTTTATTTTTATTCTATTTACAAATAATAATATTAATTTTTATAAGTATTATATTTATATATTTATACATATAATATTTTTATTTTTATTTATAATTATATTTGATTAACATATAATATTATTAATTATTATAAGTATTATATTTTTCTTAAAATTTATAGATAACTATTATTCAAATATATAACAACATCAAATATATGACTAAATTGTAAATGTACCTAATTAAATAGCCATTTTTAAAATTACATAAAATCTATCTTGAGCTTAACAAAAAGGAAAAGATAAAACTAACCAATCTCAATTAAGTTGTTGAGAAAATTTTTGACTTGCTAAAGTAAGTTGTTTGTCTTTAATACATTTAAAATTTTTCAAAAGATTACAGCTACGATCTTGAAGATGTTAACCATTTAAAATTTTTCAAAAGATTACAGCTACGATCTTCAAGATGTTAACCATTATTTGTAAACATACCATATTAGTTACTAGCACAGCCACAATCATGTGGCTGATGATCGAAAAGCTTATTCCATTTACAAACTTTAATGGTTGATGTCTAAAAAACCTATCGTACTATTTCTCTCCCCAACCGAGTAAGATGTCAAACAATCAATCTCTGCATTGACTACCGATTCATTGAGCGCGAGATTCTAATTTCAATAGCTTGGAACTGTTGATTCATTCATTGAGAAATTATAATTTCAGTAAGCTGGAATAACTGTATGATGACAGAAACCTCCATACTGTCGTTTTTTCTGCTTTTATATTATTAAACAGAGTTTCGGGAAATTGAACATTCTAATCTATATGACTTTACTTCTTTCGTTTTGTCAAAAGCTAATCTCAGAGCTGCCAACGAAGATTCAATTCATTCGGAAAACTCTGAAACGCATAAAAACTCTTAAGAAAGAAGATACTTTTGCACATATAAAGGCTCCTTTCTACTCCTACCCCCGTCCACAAGAGACTATAAATAACCAAAGAACCAACTTCTATTACAATTCTGATGAATATAAAACAACAACACATGATTCTTTTTGCGTTTGAATAACATTGCATTCTACATATTGCTGCAGACCCTTACACCTACAACAGACATGTTTTACTCTATCGAACAACAATGCATGATTTTTCTTCTACTTGATTAAAATAAAAAGACGAAAAACATATAGATATTGCTGGCAACGAGATAGTGATCATAGATTAGAACTACATTTCAATAGGCAGCTAGATCCTACATGCCCAAATAACTGCTCTTAAATGCTCAAAAGTGGAAAGTGTTTGTAGCGTTGTTGTCAATGAGGGTAGAAGGTGATGAGATAATCAGCCCGAGAGCATGTAACCAAACTGCTTGGATCGGAAAGTGTTTGTAGCGTTGTTGTCAATGAGGGTAGAAGGTGATGAGATAATCAGCCCCAGAGCATGTAACCAAACTGCTTGGATCGTCATAGGCATAACTATAAGTTCTGGGACAGAAATTCTTAAAAAAACGAGAGAAAGAAGTAGGCTTGCACGTCTAGGGATTGCCATAGGAACCCGTGCAGGAATACTGAGGCGTACTGAAGGAAAAGAAAGCACTCTTACAAGCCATGACACAACCTTGCTCGTTCTTCACCCGAAGAGAAGGCAGGCAGCCTTGTTCGTTCTTCACTTGAAGAGAAGGCGGGCAACTGAGGTTCTAGTTGGATAATTAATGTCTACTGTAACATATGGATATGGATAGGGAAACGAATCACAAATGTTAATGTCTACTGTAACTGATGGATAGTGAAACGAATCACACATCCCGCATTAGTTAATGACGGTGGCTATACTGTAACCCATGGACAGTGAAACGAATCGCACATCCCGCATTAACTAAAGACGGCTATAACATGAAACACAAGCCAAGCTTGGCCACGGTTCATAACGCAGCCTAAACGTGGCCACGATTCACATCTCAGAGTTATACCTGTAATTCATTTGAGGTAGTGCTTGATAATCATCCAAACTTGGCAATAAAATCTAGCATAGATAATAATTCTTGTTAATCATCTTCACGTGGCAATTATATAGCCTTACAGTAATTTCTTAATATGATTAGGTAAATGTGAAAACGTAAACATGTTAACGCATGTATTCATAAATGCAAGGAAGTTATGAAGAGTAAATCTCATTTATTGATTTGGGAGGACGACTAAGAATATGCCAGCATCTTCAATTAGTGGCCATAAGATTAAAATTTAAGGTTAAAAGATTATTAAATGTGTCCATTATCAATAGGTATACACCTTTAGACGTAATTAAATATTCAAAACACTAATTTTATTTACAAAGAAGCAGTAATATTAATTATTGTACATATTTTTATAATTATCTTTACATAACTGTCTTTGCATTACAGAGTTTTATTATTCTATGGTCGTATCTTTTACACAAATCCATTAATTATATCTATTAGAAATATAGTCCTTACATAGTTATGTAATTCCTACTTAATAAGTTTGAAAAATAAAACAATTCTGGATTAATAAGTTTGAAAAACTAAAAAAACACATTTAGTAAATAGCTTCCACAAATATACAATAATTTGACTTAATACATTTAAAAAAATAATAAGTTTGAAGAAATTTAAAATAAGAAAACCAAAACAAGTTTATATATATACGTTTTTAAGGATGCTTAAAGAGTCAAATTAAAACTCAGGGATGAATGAAACCGCTAAATTCACCCTTTAAATGAAGGAATCCAATGAACTCGCAATGAGAGTTCATAAATTGCGTAAACACTCTAGAGATGCTATGTTCACAATAAATTAGATGGATTAAACTTCCAGAATAAATATTTATAGTTAACTCAAATTAAACCTCGAGGATGAACGAATCCAATAAATTCACCCTTTAGATGAAGTAATCAATTGAACTCACCATAAGAGTTCAGAAATTGCTTAAACTCTCTAGATTTTTATGTCCATGATAAATTACATGGATTCGAATTCCAGAATAAATATTTATAGTTATGGGACTTTTTGTTAGCCATTTCACTTGCGCCCTACATATCTACTCTTTGCCCAGCCCAGCCCAGCTCTTACGAGCTTCGTGATAATAATCATAAACAAAATAACAGTTATTCAGATTACATACATGAAAGACAAAATAACTCTCATTTTTAGTTTACAACGCTAACAAACAAAATAGCACTTATTCAGATTACATAGCTGGATGTTGTTTATCTACCATTCAGGTTGCACCATAGAATGTACCGATTCATTACACAGTGGTTACTGCTCAATGTTGAACACTGCTGAGTCTCCCGTCGCTTACAACCTGTATAGATTCGAAAACAAAACTATTAGCATCAATAGCTTCTCGAAGTATTACAAGGAAAATAAATATTTTATAGAATCCGCCTTGTATTTTCTAACCTGCTGCTGGTTAGTTATAACTGTAACCTCAATAGTATGTGATTGTACACTGCCAGCTGTACGTGTTCTTTACCATTTATTTTCTGTTTCTTGATTTGCTTGAGCTTATTAAGCTCAGCTCTTTTTTCTTAATATACACACTCGATGCTCTCTACACTTTCTTATTTCTAATTTTGTCTTCTCCGTATTATCTTCTTTGTTTCCCATTTTATCATGGTATCAGAGCTTAGGACGTAAGCCTCTTCATAGTGCCTCGAGAGTAGCTTGATCCTAAGAAGAAGAGAGCAGAGCTTACATTGTCTCATAGACGAGAGCACAGGACACAAGATTCTTCACAAAGCTTGGAGAATAGTTTGCAGTTCACAATACACTCAAAAGATCGTTGGACACAACAAGCGCGAGGAAGAAGATCTACAAAAGGACAAAACAATTAAAGATTCATGAGCATTGAAAGAATTCACGAAATTCCTTCGCATTTAAAGATTCGTGAAATTCTTTCTTCAGAAGGAAGTTTGGAGAAGCAACAAAAGAGAAGCTACAACACCCATAAGATCGGTTGTGGGAACAAATTTAAGCCATTAATCAAGCTAAGAAAGGATGAGGAGTGCGCAGAAGAGGCAGATAATATTTTCAGTCTTTAGATCTAGACGAAAGCAATATAAGTCGTCAGATCAAGCAAAGATTAAGTTACAACCATCAGATCTCATTAACGTGAGATCGACGACGGGGAGCCATTGCGGAGACCAGGAAGGAAATTAAAGCGTGAGCAAGTTGTGACTCCACAATCCCTCTGGATCATTGATCTTGCTAGATCAACAGATCAACGATGGATATTGGTCCCACTCTAAACAATCAACTTTGCATTGCGGGGATCAAGAAGGAAATTAAAGCATTCAAGCAAGTTGAGACTCCACAATCCCTCAGGATCATTGATCTTGCTAGATCAATAAATCAACGGTGGATATCGTTCCCACTACGGAAGAGCACCTTCACATTGTGGAGATCAGGAAGGAAATTAAAGAGTGAGCGAGTTGATTTTCTGTAATCACTCATGGTCATTGATCTTTATGGAGATAAGCACCCAAAGGTTAAGCCGAGGCCACAACTCTCGATCACTAATAAACGGGACATGTGTCAGATGATCCCCGTATTCGACGATCTCGTTCTCCGAGAGCAAGCAAGCATTGCTGAGTAAAGAACTCCCAAAGTCTCAAAGGCCGAAATTTCACCTGCGATGAAGACATGTAGAAAAAGGATCTCCCACTTCGCTAGTTCAAATCTCGAAGAAAACACGGTGCAGTGTTTCCAGAAGTTCTGAACCCTCGAAAGCCAAATTAAATCTTAGCCGTCCAATGAAGAGGACACGTGGAGGTTGGTCTCGCACTTCAGATATTTGACACTCCAGAGACTAGCGCGACTTAGCAGACGAAAACTCCCGAAGGCCGAAGTTCTGAAAAATATATAGGTCCTTTATTTGCAGAGGCCTAATGATCGTTGGATCTACACCTCTACAGGTAGTTCGTCGAATCGACACTTCGTGACTATTGTGATTGCGAGTGGTGAAAGATCTGCGAATCCCAGAATCCCAAAGTAATTCTGAGTCATAGATATCGATAGGTAATTGAGACTGTCGATCTCTTCCGATTGTTTGTAGGTTCACGAGTTCAAAGGATTACGAGGTAAGAAAGGAATATCCACCGGAGCGACGAAGGCCCAATTGCATGAATTCCTGAAGTAACTGTGTATCGTTGATCTCAAATCAAGGAGGATCGTTGATCTTTGCCAAAACTTTGTTATTCAACCATTCGACTATTTGAAGGAATTGAGACTTTCACGCATCTTAATGCCCGAAGCCCGAAGGCCCAAAGCACATAGTTTACAACCCTTGGTCACATGATAAGATGAATTTCAATTTTTTTTTTGGCTCTCAAGTAAACTTAGATAGTCTGATTCCGCCATTAGAGGGGCTATAGTTGCTAAAGAATAGATCTCAATGCTCTAACTCTGTAGATCTTGTGCTCGGATAGTCAGATCCATCCAGATCAAAGATAAAGAAGTGGTCTACCACGTGTTTTTTGCCCGAAGTCACATAAATAACTTTGCAGAGCTAGTTTTACGCGCAAAAAACATGAAGAGAACCTATTTGTTTGCATCAAGCGGTATTAGTATGACGAGATAGAATAGCCTATCCACAAGTGTGATTGAATTGGTGAATAAACAACCAATAAACGTTGTCATGGGTCAACAAAGACGACTCAGAAAGTCCATAAGAGATCTAAGACAAATATGGAAAGAGAACAACAAATAAATGGAATCATATTTTGCAAATATAAATGAAGAGGTTCCAGTTGAACCCAAGGATCTCACACAAGAATAAGATCATAGGAAAATTTATGATATTTGGAGCAACATGAGCATGAATCTACCATCACCGCCACAATATAATGGTAAGAATTTTCAATTTTGGTCTGTTAGAATGAATACCTATTTGTGTCTTGTAGATGGTTATCATAATCGACATGATCAGGAAAGGGATGCATTAGCATTGCAGATCATCCAACAAGCCTTGGATGATAGTATGTTGCATAAGGTTGCAACAACAACATCTTTGAAAGAAGTTTGGAGTATTCTGGAAACAAGGTACATTGAAAGAAGGAGAAACAATTTATCAAATGTTTCCACTCTGGAAGAAGCATCTATGTCTAAAGAAGAGCTACCTGAAGAAAATAATGAAGGAGAATTTGTGCCTGAAGCAGAGCTACCAAAAGAAAATAAACAAGGTGCATCTGTGTGTGAATCAAAGCATGAGAAAATTGCAAAAATTGATGGTTAAGCTATCAGTATAACAAATTGTATCGATGAAATGATTTGAGTAGTGTTTATTGATGACAACAAAGTATCAACATCAATGATGATTGATGAACATTGTGCAGAAATTGGTTTCTTTGAAACATAGGTAAGAAATCTTGAAATTGAATTTGACGATGACAATTTGTCTTATGATGAGTGCTTTAAAAAAATGAAAGAGAAGAATAAAATTGATGAATTTATGTATGAAGTAGGAAGACTACTTGGCATTAAGAACCAAGTGGATGATTTGGTGACTGCAAAAGAAGTTCTTGAAAGAAGGTTTGATGACAGAAGCATTCAGGCCACTACACTTATGACTTCCAATAAATTAACTGAAGAAGAAGATAATGTTGATGCAGATTTGAAATGGATTGAATGGTCAATCTATGATGATGATGATGATAACTTATCTAAAAAAGAACGGAAAGAAGAGAACCAATATGGTTCATGTTATAATTTTTTATATCAGAATGGCAAGTTGTTTGAGTATGCAAGTGAGCAACCAAATGAAGAAGATGAAGACATGGATGAGGATTTCAATGTAGACTAGTTTGAAACCATTTTTATGCAATGGAGTTTTGAAGAAATCATATTTTATTCTGAGTTAATGTGGAAGCAATGTTTTAACTTTGTAGCCCAAGATATGAAGGGCATTGATGATAGTTTGCAGTGGTTGCAACAACCCATTGTCAAAGACAAATTTGTTGTATAAGAATATTAAAGACACATGCATAACCATCCTGATCAAACTCTGAATATGAAGTTATAGAGACAAAAACAAAAGGCAAAGCACAGAGCCTTCAATATCAATGCCAAAACAAAAAAAATGACTAGATTAGAACAATACAGAGTTTGGAAGAAGAGAAAGAACAAACCCAACTCAAGTGAAAATATGAAGTCTAGTATTGTAAGCCCAACTGAGATATAGACGAGTAGGAATTATCATTTCTGAATTCTTTTTTTTGTTGTTTAGAAAATCGATTTTTTATTTCCAATTACAACACTTGTGCATTATCAGTGTTGATTTTTGTAACTGTTGAGTTTAAGAGGGAGTGTTAGTTATAACTGTAACCTCGACAATATGTGAATCTACACTACCATTTGTTTTGGCTAGCTATACGGGTTCATTAGGATTTCTTTTATGTTTCTTGATCTTCTTGATTTGTTGAATGTTATTTAGCTCATCTCATTTCCCTTAATCAACACACTCGACGCTTTGTGCTCTACACTTTCTTGTTCCTAATTATGTCTTCTCTATATTATCTTCTTTGTTTCTCATTTTATCACTGTTGATCTCCCAAGTTGATGATGAAAGCATTTGCTATGGGTTCTACATTATCAGGGAAAGGAAGACTTTCTATTAAAGCACATAAATCTGAAGACATTTTATGTACTTTAAACTCAACAGAGAATACATCAAATAGTGAGCAACTTATCTTCAAACATTGCCACTCACACACCTACCTTCCAATATGTGACATCCTTATAATTCATGATGCTTGTTTGACAATTGGAGCGGATTGTTGCTTCTTCTATCAATAGGAATATAATGGTATCAATGGACGATCAAGATCAGTTAAGTACATGGAAATCAGTGGAGGGCTCAGATAGAAGAGACCGTAGTATGCCTTGATCCTTTGCATAAATAAAAGACAATATGACGTAGGATTATATTAACATGTTAATTACTTTCACCTTCTATAATTACAAGCTTCACAACAATAATGCACATTGTGTAGTCGAGATTAGTATATTTTTCTTCTAATTTTTCTAATTTAAAAGATTAATAATTCAATATCTACAATCCTTATATATCTTACACTAACTCGTTGTGATTGACAAGATTTATCGTTGTTGGGTATATGTGATAAAATGGGAGAGTAGAGTGATATGAACAAATATTCAATTGCTTACAATATCAATACAATGGACTCTATTATATAGAGTGTACATGTTTTTGTCAGATCTAACTTATTCTAAAGATAACTGGAGAGGTTGAGAGAATATCTCAACAACACACCAAACAAGGATCTCACAAATCCAACTCTCTAACAACCTCTTAATAATAGGATCACATAACTCACGTAGAGATTAACTCTACCTCTCAATGCATTAGCAAGTATATTAGATAAGTAGGAATTATATATTCCAACACTCTCCCTTAATGACTACTTATATACATATCTATGTGGTCATATCTTCGTGTGCTTCCTCTTGTACCTGCATCTGATTATTGACGTCTATATAAAAAGAAATCCATCTACCGGAATACATGGGTCATCAGCCATTGTAACCGCCAATTCTATAGGAATCCTTTTCAGCGACATGGTTCATTCAACCATTCTTCCTCATAGCTCCCCCTTCATCACATCATCATCAACTTGGGTTTTATTTTGGCTTACCCATAACTGTGCTCTGGGTTTTCTCGGATTACCCTCAACCATGCACCAGGTTTTCTGGATTACCTGTAACCATGCTCTAGGTTTTCTCGGATTACCCTCAACCATGCATCATGTTTTCTCGGATTACCTATAACCATGCTTTACATAGTGGTTTCTAGATTACCACAAACTTTTCACATTAGGGGGTATACAATGGCTCAGGTACATAGAATTTTCTAGGACCACTACATCAAAATATCCTAGTCTTTCTTTCAATTACCTGTCTCACAAATAACATAAGTATGCACACCTTTAAACCAAAAAACATCAATAACAATACTTGTAAAATAATAACTCAATCACACTTCTCACAATCAACACTCTGTGAGTCCGATAGAATGAGCACGTACACCTCACTTCATTTCTCTATAACACCTCCATGTAATGGTGTGAACAACAACAAACTCCAACAATAGCAGCCTCTCGCTTTACGACTCCTTTACTCATCAATTTCAATTTGATTGGATCAACTTCACCATACATAATCTAGCAGGTTGTTTTCTGTTTGGGCACCAATTGGTGTCGAAGCACCAACAATCATCACTTACTTGTCTTGAATTTCAGCAGTGGTGCTTCCACCCTTCTTAAATGCAAGTTTCAGTTTCACTAAGTCAGAAAGAGA
Organism: Picea engelmannii; assembly: GCA_009831015.1. NCBI lineage: Eukaryota > Viridiplantae > Streptophyta > Pinopsida > Pinales > Pinaceae > Picea > Picea engelmannii. The sequence continues at coordinate 744,585 of ML778822.1, read as the reverse complement.
AGCACTAGCATGAATGCCATCATCAACAGAAATCCTCACAAGCTTCTTATCTCCAGTTTTAGGATCAACAATCTTAGTTTCAACATGGATGATCTCATCTTTGAACTTCCCTACAGTTGTTGTTGTTGTTGTTGCACATTGATGAGATTCAATCGCTTCTTGATCCTGGTCTTGACATGAAAATCCATAGCGCTTAGCCACATTTTCAGAGGCGATACCCATGGGCAAAAGACAATCTTGTGCTTGTTTGAAAATTTCAACTCTTGGATTGACAGAGCCTTCAAATCCAGACAGATTGTTATTTTTTAGTACTTCAATGTCAGTACTCGAAACAATGCCACGCCTGACATCAGAATTGAGAGAAAACAAAGGTGAAGACAATGCTCTTGAGGACTTGACATTTTCATAGGTCGTAATCCGTGAAGCCAACGTCTCATGAAAACACCACCATTCTGAACTTGGTTCATGCGTAGAATGGTAGAAAACCCTCGTTGAATCGCCAATCCTGTCAAATATCAAATATCCTTTTGAAGGCAAATACTCCGGATTCTTTAGCGGCATCGCATCATTAGGCTCCGACTTTAATAATGAAAAGGTAGCAGAAAGGTCGTCCAATGGCTCCATGGAAAAAAAATTCTCAGTCTCAAGGATTTAAAGCAGTCACCTCGAACTTATTACTTCGAAAAAATATGGATCGATAAACACTTGTAAGCAACGTCAGGAAAACCTAATAGGAAGTTTCGTCTTCGTTATGTCACAGGCTTGAGCAGAAGTAAAAAATATTTAACCCGACAATGTCGTAAAGACTGGAAGTTGTTAATAAATCCGGTAGCGACGATGCAATTCTTCTTCATCTTCATTACTAGAGACCGACCGCTCCTTGCTTCCCTATAGAAAACATCCAGATCTGGGCGTCCTTCTGGGATCGAAATCAGAGGTCTTCAAGAAATAATGAGAAGCAATCAAACACTACTGCTACAAAAGACAAAAAGATGCAGCGGCCACAAGTACAATCGACAAGCCCTCATTATCTTTCCAAAGTTATCTCGAGGCCATAGCATGCGATAGATGCGCAATAAATAAAACACAGTGGCGCTTTAAATATATACACTTGGCAACACTCAAATACTAGCACTCAGGTCGTGAATGCAACAGGGAGTGAACGAACATAAAATAGCAATCCATTTATAAAATAACAGTCCCACATCACTCTAGATAACAGTCTCAACGCTATCTCCAGTTGTGATTGCAAACTCCAGCAGCGATGGAAAACATCTTCACAAACAATGGTGGGTCACAATGTTAAGCTCTAAAAAATTATCTACTCTACTCTCCACATATTTCTGGGCACTCCCGTGAGGGAGTCACGCCTAGCCCTGATGCTCTGATACCATGATAAAATGGGAGAGTAGAGTGATATGAACAAATATTCAATTTCTTACAATATCAATACAATGGACTCTATTATATAGAGTGTACATGTTGTTATCATATCTAACTTATTCTAAAGATAACTGGAGAGGTTGAGAGAATATCTCAACCACACACCAAACAAGGATCTCACAAATCCAACTCTCTAACAACCTCTTAATAATAGGATCACACAACTCACGTAGAGATTAACTCTACCTCTCAATACATTAGAAAATATATTAGATAAGTAAGAATTATATATTCCAACAATATGAATGTTTATGATCTATTAACTTAATATTTCACTCTACAACACTTTCAAACTTATTACTACTTATATTCTTGTTATATGCAAGTGAATCTCTTATTAGTTCGTGACTCGTGCGATGGACTATAGTAATATCCTCCGATTGATTATTAATGGGTGCATTCTACAACATTAATTGGTACATTTTTTATGCTTTTAACACAATTTTATAAGGTTTTTATAAAATTCATTATTACAATCTATTTATTGTTAAAAACAAATCATTTTTTTTATTTTTCCAATTTTATAAATAAAATTTCTTATTCGTCCATGTTTGATGGTGCAAATTTAATAAGTTAGTGTATGTCATTTGTTTTAGTCAATTGCCACAATTTATAAATGATTTTTTTTTTTTAAATTGTTATTCGGTTACATTTATTTCTCTGAAAAATACTGGAGAATCACATATTTCTCTGAGAAATACAATGTTTAGTGTCTCTCCACCTTGTGACATCCTTTTTAGGCCCTTTCCAACTCCGCATCCCCACCTCCCCACTGCCTCACTACCCCAAGCCACCTACAATTTACATCTTTACTTTTTGTTGCCACCATGTTCATCAGCTCAAAACACCAACTGGTAGAACTGCATTTATATGATGCTAGATTACATGCTAAATCTCAGCGTTAAGGTCTAGATATATTATCTAGTCATCTAAATAAATTTATATATATGTAAAGTTAGAATCAACCACTCATAAATTCAGTGGAATCCTTAGAAAGGGAGGCTATCAGATGGTCTCCGAGGGTTTCCTTCTTGACCAAACATGGATAGTAGTAAAGAGAATAGATAGAATATCTGAAGGAGAAGAGGAATCTTGGGGCACACTTGGAAATTATCTATAGGATTCATCCCCTAAACCTGGTGTGAATGAAAGGATTATTCGCACAAGGATAACACATGTCTCTCCTCTATGAATACATTCCCATCGATTCCATGGACACCCATATTTTCTCTATCAGCTGCACCCTCGCCTGGGAGAGGCGATACCAGATAATGTTGTGGACAAGAAAAATTTGCAAGAGGATAGGCATTTGGGAAGGCTTCAGAGTGGGAAGAAGATGAAGAAAAATATATTGAGAGTCACAATACCTCTACGAACCACAAAGTATTTGTGGGGAAGCTACCATGGAGTGTCGATCATGTCACTATGGTTGAGGTTTTTCATTTCCTCCTTTTCTATTATAGAGATATCTCATTAAGAAATGAGAATCCTCACTATTATGCATCTTCCCAACAAATTATTCAGATAGAAATATGGTAACATTATGAAATAAGAAATTCGAAATATATAAGACTATTTTTCTCGTAGCTCCCAGTTCTCCTCTTGATGAAACACCAATGAATCCATTCACTCCTCAATCAAACTCCTCTGTAGAATATTTTCATGCCAGATTACCCTGTGCTAACTTCTCCAGGTGTTTGTTTTCTTCCTTTTTACTGGGAAGTACAGGCTAGAGGAAAAATAGATTTGTTGTTTCCATAATGAAACGACCTCATCTTTCTACTGTTGCCAATACCTCCATGGGGGGATTCTCTAATATGGATCTAGAGAATCCATTACCATTGAAGAAACCACCCGTAGAAGCTAGCGATCCTTTCACTATTGGTGGCGCACATTCGCTCCGTACTGGTTCAATTTCCTTTCCCTTTCGGTTATCTAGTAAAGATGTTTCTCTCAGAGCATCATGCCGATATATTTTCCTAATTCGTTCGTATAAAATGTGTCTTGCATATTGGGACTATTTCGTCTAAGGCTATCACCTAGTTATCCTCTCATTCTGAGACCATGAAACATCTTTATTGGACTCTCGATCTCCATTTGGATCGATCAATTATGTATAATTACATGTGCACAAAATATATAACTTTCAATAAATATTTAGGTGAAGATCATTTAATATTTCACAATATCCTTCAATAACTATACAAATGTTTTTATTGTTTCAAGAACAAAGTGTCTCAGTACCACAAATCTTGACCTTGTTCTTTGATTTTCTCTACAAAATGGGGTTTCGAGCACAAGCCTCTCCAGCGCTAAGATTCTTGATCATTATGAGACATAAAAAAATTGTTCATTCCTGGTTCTGTGTGAATGCAACGTGATATGAGGTGGTATAATCTTCCACGAAGGAGTGAATGGATTTTTACCAGTGAAATATGTGATATAGGGAAGGTAAATGAAAGATCGTTATGAAACTATGGTCGAGATATGAAACTTACCAAAGATAGGAGTAGGAGTGAGTACGCAATAGACACATTCACCTACTCATATGTACTTATTCGTGGAAAATTGATGGAATTAACACTGAGTGAATCCACCGAAGTTGACCATAATGAATTGTTTCACCTCTGTCATGCCCAAACTCAGTCGGTATAACTACTTACTAATCGTACAAGGTAAAGTGTCATAACTTAGAAATCGAGAGGGAAGCCATTGCACAAGATTCACACACAAAGAATAGTTTGTATTCCTTAATAGACAAATGGAGGTTACATATATAGCATGCAGATCACTGACTCCTAGCAATCTAGATCCTAAGAAAGTGGATCTGATTAACTAAAAATAGTAAACCTAGAAACTCACAGTTACAACAGTCATAGTTGAAACTCACACTTACAACAGTCATAGTTAACCTAGAAACTCACAGTTACAATCAACTGTAAGCATTATCTCTAACACCCTCCCTTAATGCTTAGAATACAAATATCACAATCACAAATTACAAAACATAACAAAAGGTTATAACACAAATTGTGTCATGTCTGTCTCACTGGTCCTCATACGCAGTTACACCCATCTCTGAACTTCATAGACACGCTCTTTCTCTCCATCATCTTCGAGCTACAACTTCATACAACACAAATACAATCGCTTCTGACCATCTTTGAAGTATCTATAAGATCGACGATTCTAAACTACCCCGAAGAATAGTCTCGATACATAAATATTCAGTAATCAGTCTTACAAAATGACTTTTTTACACACACTTACCAACACAATGATAACCCGTAATTGATTAGCTTGGAACACGGAAGTACAACAAGACCTTCCAACATTTAACATAATTTCTGACATACTCAAACCAATAATGCATTCTTATAGCACCGAAGCACTCAAGAACTACAAGATTGAATTACATCTCCCTGTTTTATATTTGGTTCTTCATAATCATAGAAATTTACAAATCACAAACTGCACACCAAATAAAAACATTGAATACTACACACATATCCAAGAACATTATAGACATCTTTTACTGTAAATTTCAGACCTGGCCCCATAATGAGACTTCTTGTGATTCTCGACAAATTTAACTTAGAAATGAATCTTAATAATTTGAGGCCTAAATACTAAACTCTGAAATCCCACAATTGTTGTGATCTCAATCGGAAAAGGAGATAGTATATGGAATCAAAGATGACCACTAGCATATTATTGAAGTCCAGATTGGCTAATTCCAAATATTTTGCATTGTTAATGTATGGCATCCTGCTCCTGTCAATTATACATTAAAATACTTGATATTTAGCATGCACAACAGTGATGAATCTCATGGGTAACAAAATTTTCTCTCTCCGCTGGCAGCGACTCAATCAATACTTATCTCCAATCAACAGCTACCAAAAGAAATGACACATCAAATCGTAGGTCAACACTCCTGACAAGACAAACAACCAAACACACTCACAAAATAAATCTATTCTCACACTTCTACAGAAAATTCAGAAATTCAACACTCCCTAAGATAAATATGTGTAGAGGATTATCTCTCAGTCTCTCACATATTCCTGGCCCTCCCATGAAGGATTCTAAGCCAGAACCATCTCTGATACCAACTTAGAAATCGAGAGGGAAGCCATTGCCCAAGATTCACACACAAAGAATAGTTTGTATTCCTTAATAGAGAAATGGAGGTTACATATATAGCAATCAGATCACTGAATCCTAGCAATCTAGATCCTAAGAAGGTGGATCTGATTAACTAAAAATAATAAACCTAGAAACTCACAGTGACAATAGTCATAGTTGAAACTCACACTCACAACAATCATAGTTAACCTAGAAACTCACAGTTACAATCAATTGTAAGCATTATCTCTAACATCATATCCCTGCCTTAGGATGGTATTTGAATCTTATAGTCACAATCTATTGATTCAACTATTGAAAACATTAGGAATTGTAAGTGTGAAGGGTTTAAATACCCCTCGGCCTTGAAGATACACTTGTATGGGATTTAATATTACAGCTAGTAGATATTAACGTGAAGGCCATCGAGAACCAAGAAGGTGACACAACATACATGAAGTGGCATCCAAGCATTCAAAAAGATTTATTCTTTTGTATATATCAGATTTACAGAAGAAAAATACCTCTCAAGAATGAAACAATTGATCTAGTGTCGTATGACCTTTTTTGGTACGAGACATTGTCTGACCCATCAATTTGTTCAGTTGTTCAATGTCTTTCCTTATTTTTCTATCGAGATTTTCCTGCAAGGATAGAGATTCATGGTATTCATTTGTCTGAAGATATCCCAGCCATAAATTCCCTTTTTAGTGACACATGTTGTCTTTTTGCTTGACACGTACTGTCTTTTCAGTGATACATGTATTTAACTTAGTGTTTAATTAAATTGTTTTCTTAATTCCAATTTTTTTCAATGTACTTGGCACCATTTCAAGAGGATACACTTGAGATATTCGAATTTATTTATATACAAATTCAATGTGAGCATTTTACATGAAAGTTGGAATTAATCACCATTCTAATATAAAATTGTCAAATATTTTAATGGAGGAGCAATTCCATGCATTTAGTTCGATGAGCATTTACAAGATTTTACCATGTTCATTTTTAATAAATTATCTTTTATATGAATTTTGATAATATTTTTACATATAGAATGCCAAAATGTCGATTGGATTTTTGACAAAACAAAATAACTTCATTTTGTTTCCCAAGCTTGGAAAAAAACATGACATAAAAACTATGGATTAAGTATGGCGACTGTAAGTAGACGATGGGCATAGTTTAATGCACATTGTCTATTTTCAAATGGTAAGATTAATTCCTTCCTAGAAATAGACCCCATTTCGAATCCCAACAGAGGCAGTTAATTTTATACTATTTAGCCATGAAAATCATCATCAAAAATTTGTCATATTCTTCTTCTTGTAATCCTAATATCTCCTCAATGTCAAACATCTTCCACCATATGGTAGCATCAACCCTTACATTAAGGTATAAATGATGTTTCCAAGTGACTATAGATGGTATTGAGAAATTAATCCTTTTTAGTGGATATTTGTTTTGAGATTCATTTTAATACCTAAATATCATTATAAGTTGTACGATATAACTTTCTTGGGCCAAAGGGAAGCAAATTTTCCCTTTTTTCTCATAGATTTTTCATGTCATAAGTTTTTGTCTTAGCTTATTTTTTTGGCATATAGTCACACTAGTTCTAGATAAGAAAATTGGTCATATCACTTCTAAATTAGTGTTATAGTAGTGATTGAAAATAAATTATAACCAATTTTAATTGTAGCATGGTAATAATTAATTTTAGTTGCAAACTCACATCTTAATTTTTTACCATTTTAATTTCTAAATCGATATCATAATACATAAATTGTTTTGGATTATAAATTGATTTGTCATTTGCGATGTTAACATATCTTGGAAGATGACTCATGATATATAATCAGATAAAAAACAATGATAGATTTCTCTATATTAGATTGTTTTATGAGTAAATTTTTGAACACTCACAATATCATTTTAAGAGTCAATTTCATTGTATTGATATCTACAATAATTCCTACGGACAACAACTCATAATAACATAAAACAAAACTCATAAGAATCGACTACAATGGTATGGTAAATTCAATCGATAGTCTATTTGTGTCAACGATGCATTCATTTTAGTTATCTAGCTTGATATTTTTGTTAATTTTTATTCCTAGTACAAAATCCTCTACAAGCATAGCATAGGATCCCCATAAAATCCTGACCAAGCATAACTGGTGGTCTTCAATTATTACTACAATCTCACCTTCTAACTTGCAAACGTGAAGGATTTTTTTTTCTTGAATGCAACATAAGAAGTAGCGTATTTTCTTTAAATACGAGACTTTGTTTGAATTGTTGTTGTTCTTCCTTGACAAGTTTACAAACCCATATCCACAATTATCATTTTCAAGACATGTTGTTTAAGAAGAATTTAATTACTACCACAGAAAACAACAAACATAATTTGATGTTGAGGATGCAGAGGGACGAAAACTTGTTTATGATGAGTAGAACAACACCATAGATATAAAAGAATAACTCCAAACAATCCCCAAAGATAACAATTTCAAATACATCATTTGTCTAATATACACTTGTGTGTAGCAATGCAATTATCTTCTATACATATTATTATAGTTATAGTGTGTAGTAGTTACGTAGGTGCCAAAGAGGCATAACAAATTAGAATAGAGGCTTGTACAATTATGTTATTACATTTAGGTCAAGTAAAGGATACCTCTTGAATTTTACTTCAAGAGGGACCTAATTACTAGATTTTTAAACAAACCTTATTGGGTGGACCTATGTTGTGTGTGAAATTGCCACAAACCTACAAAGAATAACACTAAAATAAAGCACACACACAAATAATGCATTGAGACAATTGCTAAGAAACACTAGCAAACTGATCATGCAAGAGGACAAGAGGACTTCTATAAATTGAATTTAAAACATAGTTGTAATTGGCACTAATCAATTTACCAAAAATCAAAACTAGCAAGATTGTGCATGTTCATGTTAATAAAAACATTAACATATTGTTTGAGGCAAGAACTAACTGCTTTGCAACTAATTCCCTTGTTGAATTTGTTTTTCCAGATGTGAGTACATGTTGAAGTTCGCCATAGAAAATGATATTTACAAAATCAAGGGTTTTGGTGGATTTCTAGAAATACACTTTCATGGAGAAACATATGAACAAGATTTACTTACAGAACGAGATTGTACAAAAAAATCCATATTCTTTATTAAATCACACACACATTTATATAACAATATTTCCTCAACAACACAAAAAAATCATGAGGAAATTTCTCAACCACACACACATAAATAAAACCTGATAGTTGGAGAAGATATCTCACAAGTAACTAGATTTAACAAATCCAAACCTATTTTTGTAAGAATTACTTATAACACCCTCCCTTAATGTTTATATCAAAAATAACAATATTAAAATTACATCAAACAATTTGGAACTTCGGTTTGGACTTCATCAACATTTCTACCCACTCTGAAATCTCATAGACTATGCTCTTTCTCAACCATCAACTTTGAGCTTCCACTTGATATATTTAATATACAATTGCTTCTGACCATCGATGACGTATTTGTAGGACCAACGATTCTTTACTACCTTGAAAAATACTCTTTCTATTGAATCACTTTAAGAACATACTTCCATCTATGAAAATACGTCGAACTATGTATTTCAACAATTATATAGGAAAGTAGTCTAGATATTGAATGTATCCAACAATCAATCATAAAACTTGAACTTTGATTTTTAGGTACACACAAACACACAAAGATAAGCTATAACAGCTGTCCTTGGTGCACTGAAGGACAACAAGAAACACCAATTTATAACATATTGTAGACATAATCAAATTAGTAATATGTTCTTATTGTTGAATTTTGTAACAATGGTGAGTCTTCATAATGTGAAAAGTAAAAAGTGAAAAGTTTTGATTGTTGTGGATGCCAGTTTAGTATAAATATATATAATAAATAAGTAGTTATTTATTATCCAATGGATGCATCATTTCATGGATGGTCACCATATGTTCTATATAAATGAAACGCTCAGCCTTGTAATAACACATCAATTGTATATCATCTTATATGAAAAATCAACATGGTATCAGAGCAGGACTAGGCTTGACTCCCTCATAGGAGGGCCCAGGCAAATGAGAGATAACTTTCCTTTTGTGAAGAGTTTTGAAAATTTTTGGAATGTGCGTGAAAATTAGAGGCTACTTGGATATATAGTATTATGTTAGTAAATATCCCACAACAATGACTTGAACCATCTACCAACACAGAAAGATATAAGAGAATAATAAACAAAATGGAAATATTAGCATTGTACAAGCTGTTTATATTATGGTATCTTCGGGAGGTATGAATCTCTATTGTGACGTACGACGAGATTAGAAAGTTTCGGAAGGAAGCAAAGAAATGAAGGAAACCCTAGAAAAGATGTCGGCTGCAGAAATATAATTAATATGAATTAATTAGTACCTAGAAGGAGAAGTCACCCCCAATAAGTTTGCTAGAATCACTTTAAATACAAGGCACCAGTCTCTCATTTGACACACTTCTCAGCAGTTGCAGAGAGCCAGTTCTGCGTAGTGCAATTGCAGTCTTCTGCGCAAATCCTGGGAAAGGTACTACGCCAGCTTTTGGGTGGGACTAGCTGATCATCTTGGTTACTTCTTTCTTGGTGCACTAGCCTCTCTTAGCTATTGTATTGCTACCAAGATTCTCTTCTCTGTCAAGGTCAAGGTGCTCGAAGGGTCGCTTCGGCCTATGGTTGGGTGACAAGGGTATTGTCAATGGTAAAACGAGCACAATATTTCATATTCTAACAGATTATGGGCCCACACCTCCTTTATTCAGTCTAAACGCTGGAAGGAATCATAAACGCTAGGATATTAATCTCTCTAAGCAACTTCTGCTAGGTTTACTAGCAGGAGCAGCTTCGAAAGACATTGTCGCTAGGGTTACTAGCAGAAGCAGTTGCATAAACCCTAATCTTAGATCCGACACCTTTTGATGGAGCATCTCTCTCAAAAATAAGATATCCATATGCGCCCTAATGCAGTGCACCTTTTGGCTCAATCTTGACAGAAACGACGAAGTTGAAGTTTTGGATCAAGGCTTGACTAGTTACTAGTCAACCGAAGACATGAGTGAAACAATCAGTCTTCTACACTACTTTTCACTCACTAGAATGATTGAAGATGACATGTGGATAATCGATAGCAAAGCTTCTAGGAACATGACGGGAGATCAAGCCAGAATCTCAAATCTAAATGAGAAGAAGACCTCGTGCAAGGTAGAGCTTGGAGACAAAACTACTTACCCCATAGAAGGATTTGGACAAGCCTCCATCAAAATGAAAAAAGGTAACTATGTTCACTTAAGGAATGTTTTATATATACATATTTTAGAAAATAATATTTTATCGATATCTTGCCTAGAAGACAAGGGAAATAGAATATCTTTCGTGGATGGAAAGGTGTTATTATGGCATAAAGAATCCAGCATAGAGAATTCTAGGGTTATTGGAAGTCGTGAAGGAAATCTGTATAGACTACTAGAACAAAATGAAGAACCTCTTGTATACAACGAAGTCAACCTCAATGAGCTTTGGCACATAAGGTACGCTCTTATTAACTATCAAGCATTACCCTTTCTCAAAAGGATGGTTTAAGGAATACTAGAGTTGTAGTCTACACATGAAGGAATCTGCAAAGAATGTGCTCTTGGGAAGAATATCAAGAAACCATTCCCAAGCAGCAACAACAGATCTAAGGAAATTCTAGATCTGATACACTCAGATGTTTGCGGTCTGATGCCAGTAAAATATCTAGGAGGATCTTCCTACTACGTAATCTTCATAGATGACTATTCAAGAAAGACTTAGCTATATCTACTAAATACAAAAGACAAAGTATTCAACAAGTTTCAAGATTTCAAAGCAAAAATAGAAAACCTCACTAATAAGAAGATCAAGATGATAAGAACCGATAATTGTGGAGAATACTCATCAAAGGAATTCGTTGCATTCTGAAAATCGACAGGGTTAGCAGGGAGTTGATTGTTCCTCATAATCCTCAACAAAATGGTGTAGAAAAAAGAAAGAACAGATCCATTGAAGAAACCGTAAAGGCCTTACTAAATCATCAAGGTCTATCCATGTTCTTATGGGGAGAATAAACAATGACAAAAATGCATGTGCATAATAGAATTCCTCGTCGTATATTGAAGGACATGACACCAGAAGAAGCTTTCTCGGGTAAGAAACCTAATGTGGAAAATCTAAGAATATTTGGGTGTCATGTTTACTCTCACATTCCCAAGGACAAGAGGAATAAACTATAACCTTCAGAAAATAAATGGATATTCGTGGGATACAGTGATTCATCTAAATATTATAGTATATATATTCCATAACAACACAAGATTGAATTTAGCAGAGCCACCACATTCAATGAGAAGATGGCCTTCAAGAAATCCATAGAAGAAACTATAGAAGAAGAATATATTGAAGAACTTAACAAAGAAATCACAGAAAACGAAAATGACGAAAAAGAACTACATGATCATCCTATGGAGCCATGTGAAAAAATTGATTCAAATATCATACCTAAGACCAATAAAAGGCCATCTTGGCTTGAAGCTACCGTACAAGAACTAGAAAGACTCAAAGTTCCAGAAGGAACATTCAGAAAGAGTAAAAGACCTAAAAGATTCTCAAGTTATGCAACATACATGATGAAGATTCTAGATGAAGAACCTACCACATTTGAAGAAGAAGTTCAAAAGGGACAATGGAAAGAAGCTATGATGGAAGAGCATCAATCCATTATGAAAAATGAGGTATGGGAAATCGTACCAAGACCTAAATAAAAATCTACGGTAGCTTCAAAATGGGTGTACAAGATCAAACATGCAACAGACGGAAGCATGGATAAATACAAGGCAAGATTCATAGCTAGAGGGTGCTCCAAGAAGGAGGGAGAAGATTATGACAAAATGTTTTCTTCAGTGGCTAAATATACTTCCATCAAAGCTATCATATCTCTTATCTCTTCCATGGGATGGAACTTACATCAGATGGATTGAAATACAACTTTTCTCAATGGAGCTATTGGAGAAGAAGTATACATTGAACAACATCAAGGGTTTGAGGTACATTCTAGAGACACTCACGTTTGCAGATTAAAGAAATCTCTATATGGACTCAAGCAAGCTCTAAGGGCTTGGTATGCCATAATGCAAAGCGATCTAACGAGACTTGGTTTCTCCAAGAGTCATGAAAATCCAAACCTTTATTATAAAGTCGTGCACAATGCACCTATAATTCTACTACTATATGTTGACAATCTATTCATAATAGGTGAAGCATCTCTCATCATTCAGTGCAAGAAGGAACTAGATTCTGAATTTGATATGAAAGATCTAGGTCTCATGCATTATTACTTGGGACTAGAAGTATGGCAGAAGTGTGGTGAAGTATTCCTTGGACAATGAATGTACACAATAAAGATCCTTCAAAAGTTTGGAATGATGGACTGTAAATCCATGGACACTCCTATGAATGCGAATATAAGAAAAGTAAAAGATCCAGATTCTGATCCAGTAGATCCATCTCTATATCGACAACTAATTCGGTCATTGATGTATTTGGTAAATACTCGACCAGACATTTGCTTTTTCGTGAATACACTAATCTAGTTCCAGGTGGAACCTAGACATGAGCATTGGATAGCTGCAAAGCATTTATTAAGATATATTCGTGGAACAATAAACTATGGTTTGAGATATACCCCATCCAACAATGTACAACTTCATGGATTCACAGAATCAGATTGGGCAGGAAGTGCACAAGACAAAAAGAGAACTTTAGGCATGTGTTTCATCTTGGGCTCTGCTATGATATCTTGGGGCAGCAGGAAGAAGAAGTTTGTCACACTCAGGAGATCAGAAACAAAGTATATGGCAGCATGTGAAGCATGCACAGAAGAAATATGGTTAAGGAAGTTAATGTTCGATTTATTTGATCATATTCCAGAATTGACCACAATATATTGTGATCATCAAAGTTGTATAACATTATTAGAACATCTTGTGTTTCATGAAAGGTCGAAATGAATTGAGATCAAATACTACTTTATTAGAGATAAAGTCAAGGAAGGAGAGGTAAATCTCGAGTATATCCCCACTGATGTGAAGAAAACATATATCCTAATAAAACCTCTATCCAGAATAAAGTTTGGATATTTTCGAGAGAAGATGGGGATCGTGGAAATAAATCCCTTAGTTGAAAGGGAAGAAATGACTCTCCAGGTTGGGAGGGAGCACTAAAAATATTATTGAAAAGATTTATTTTGTGATTGAAAAATAGTCCAGCTCGCAAAGATTCTTTCCTGTTCGCAATGTGGATTGAGATTTCTAATAGACAACAATTTCCCGTTGTGGTTAACATGGGAAATGGTCCAGATTGATGATGTATCATAGACAATGACTTCCCATTGTAGTTAACATGGGGAGTGGTCTAGGGAAGTCTCTCTTCTTGAGGGTTACTCAAGAAGACTGGCCCACCTCGCCGGACAACGATTTCTCTGTTAACATGAGGAATGGTCCGTTTTGGAGGTTGATACAGGATAGTCTTTTCCTCTTGTGGTTAACAGAGGAAATGGTATGGACATTCATTCCTTAGGGTTTATACATTCTCTCCAGGGTTCACTTTGATTAGTGTAGGAAGAATGGCCCAGGGTGGGGAATGGTCCAAGTTCAGCAATTAGGGACAAACATTCCTTAGGGTTTATACATTCTCTCCAGGGTGCACTTTGATTAGTGTAGGAGGAATGGCCCATGGTGAAGAATAGTCCAGGCTCAGAAATCAAAAACAATAATTCTTCCTTGTTTGAGAAGAATAGGGAAGATATCCCATTGTTGATGTTCTATACTGAGGGAAGATATTCTTTTAGATATCACGGATGTGAGTGAAAGATTGGACCATATGGTTTAGCTTATTTTAATGATATTTTCTGTGCAGGTTGTCATCAGATGATTGTTATGGAGACTTCCTCTCTTCAGAAAGTAGAGATATACTACTGTGGTGGATATGTTCCAGTTTCTGTGACTATGTGTCACGGTTTGAGTAGTTGTGCACTGCCGTGGATAGAAAAAATTATGTTCTATCAATTGATATTGTACCGATTGTCATAGGAGATTATCCAGTTGGACAATAATAACGGTGCTCGTGATACTACCAGTTGAATGGTATGTTTGTTCTCAAGACCATACCTCCCTAGCTAGGAGGGAGTGATGATATTATGGTAGCTTCGAGAGGTATGAACCTCTATTGTGACCTATGAAGAGATTAGAATGTTCCAGAAGGAATCAAAGAAATGAAGGAAACCCTAGAAAAGATGTCAGCTGCAGAAATATAATTAATATGAATTAATTAGTACCCAGAAGGAGAAGTCATCCCTAGTAAGTTTTCCAGAATCACTATAAATATAGGGCGTTAGTCTCTCATTTGACACACTTCTCAGCAGTAGCAGAGATCCAGTTCTGCGCAGTGCAGTTGCAGTCTTGTGCACAAATCCTAAGGAAGGTACTATGCCAGTTTTTGGGTGGGACTATCTGATCAGCTTGGTTACTTCTTGCTTGGTGCATTACCCTCTATTGGCTATTGGATTTCTTCCAGGATTCTCTTCTCTATCAAGTTCAAGGTTCTCATAGGGTGTCCTCGGCCTATGGTTAGGTGACAAGGGTATTGCCAATGGTAAAATGATCACAATATTTCATATTCTAACACAAGTGTCATACACAAATAGAATTATGTTAATAAAGAGCCCATGCCAATGAGTAGAATCATCGATGAATGCGGATAATCATAAAATAAATCGAGCATTCTTTTGTTGTAAGAAACAAAAGTTAAAATAAATAAAAAATAAAAAAAATAGAGAAGAGTCAGAAAGAACCCTTTTTCAAGACCGACTGATTAGTCCATTCTATCCATATTCCATATTCCATTATTGTGGATTGTATAGTAAAGGAGTTTTAGTGCATCCATTTCTGTACATAGAAGTGCATAACAACAACACTGTTTCAATCACCTATAATTTCTTCAGAAATCAATGATGGTGAATTGTGTGGTGGAATATTCAAGACCATTACATATAAAAATGATTTATATTGTCCACGGTCTTGTTCGAAAGAGGCACAATTTTATTTCATACACATATATTTTGAAAAATATGCTTGTATATCTCTTAATGTGAGAAATGATTAGAATTTAGTCAATGAAATATGTCTATATGGTTGAGTATATCCAATAGAATTCGATATATATGTAGCAAGTATATGTATTAGAAGTAGTTTCAGTATGGGGATAGAGGTTTTCTTTACCTTTTTTATCTAATGATTTCATTAAATCCCTCGAAATAATGTTTGGAACACATATGTTCACAGTTGGTGCGAGAAAAGTGGTGAAATGGGACAATGATGTTGATTAATTCTTCTTCACCTTCGAACAATAGGCCTTCACCCTCTTACGACGACATCACAAATTATGCAATGCATCGGAGAATAAAGTAACAGTGGAACGCACTACCGAATGCAGCAACATCCATGTTGAGAGACCTGTTTTGATGCAGTGAGCGACTAGTGTGGTTCCCATTATTGAGGAGGATAATCATGTTCCTAAATACCAAATATCGTCGAACAATTTCTTTTCTCATATGGAAATAGATTTCAAGTATTTGAATCTCTCTTTGGTTGCAAAAGGCTTTCTCGGGTAGAATTATAGGCCAGATTTTAAGAATCTTGTCAAGATTGGTGTTCTGATGCCAATCATGGGAGGCAAAGTTGAATAAAATAAACTATATATTTCATAATGAACTTCATAGATTCCAAGGAAACCCTGAACTTCTTGAATTCCAATATGATATGCGATTATATTATTGACGGAAAATGATAGACATTTTTTGCAGTCATCAGTAGATATATCTTTCCAACATTGGACCATACCATAAATATTTCGAGACAAGGAGTGTACAGTTGTTCCAGAAGCATATCTAGATCCAGATGTTGCTTCACATGACAAATTGAGAGATGTGTTAAAGACACACGGCTAGAGACATTATTTCGATTGTAATCATATTTTATAAAAGAATTCAGTCGACCGTTGAAATTACCATTTTCGTAATGTAGGTAGCATTCTTATAACCAAACTCTACTCCCAATGGAATTCCCACATATATTTCGAATGATAGAGATTGTTGGAGATACTTCGCACACTCCTAGTATGTTTTCTTCCTAAGGTTTTCCCTATGATTATTAGTCATTATTCAGTCTCATATACTTTAGGGAGAATATTTCTCTAGGAGAATATTATCTTCAGTTCACACTTCAATTTGATCAGTTGAGTGGAGTCTAGATGCGACATTGGGATTATCACCATGCTTCATTGGGATCATCACCAACTAATGTGCATTTTCCTTGGGATCATCACTAGACTAGTGCATTACTCATTATTCCTTGATCTCCTGCTCACTTCACTCAGTTTCAATCAGTTAATTGAAGACTAAGAGACTAGTTAACTCATACTAGGTGGTAGTTTACTCGCGTAACTTCCTGAGAGACAAGACTAGGTGGCAGTTTACTCTCATAACTGCTGGTGTGTGCCAATATCACTCTATAACACAACTATGGTGCATTGGATTATCCTTCAATGTGAATTAGTTTATTTATACATAGTATATCATGTGTAAATTATCATTCATTCATTTGGTTAATGAGAATTATTCCATTCATTCTCTCCTGCTTCTCTTTTCTCATATTTTCTCTGTAATTTTTGTATGTCATTTTCTAGTTAGATCTATTATGTGAAGGTTCAACACATTTACATGGTATCATAGTGGATAGAATGCTAGGGAAAAGACACACCATATTATTTTTGCAGGTACCAAAGATTGAAGACAACGAAAATATTGGAATTTCCAAAATAATTCATTCTTACACTATACAATTCCTTTGCATTGAAGGGGAAGATGATAATGAATCACCAAGGAAGAGGATTATATAGGTTAACCATGAACATAGAAACTGAACCAACATCAACCATATAAAAATCCAAATATCTAAATCGAATTGATTAAGTGTTTGGAACTATTTGAAGACTCAATTCTCCCGAACTCCTCCTTCACATATACTCTTGTAAAACCACCAATGAAGCCTATAACACCATGGAAGGGAGTTTTTGAAAAAAGATGATATGAGGGGACACATGCTCAAGGTGTAATTTCTTACTTTGGATCCAAAAACCTTCGACAATATCCAAGATTTCTTTACCAAATATAAGGATTTGTTGTCGCAACTCAAGGCTTGCGGTGTTGATAAATCTAAGGATGTCAAACAAATGGTTCTTACCATTCTCTCCAAACATGGTCTGGAATACTCGTTGTTTGTATATACATTTAATTCGATTAGGCTCACCTTTGGAGCCACCTAGACGATGACCTCTCTTGAGGCCTTTATCGCGTCTCTAACATGAGAGCAGAACAAGATCATCAATATGGGAAAACTCAAAGGCCCAAAGGCACATGCACTTACTATGAAAGATGGTAGCATTGATCAATATCAAAAATATAAATACAAAGACAAAATTAAATCACATGCAAATCCAAATAAAAGTTCTCAAAACCTCTGGATCCAAAGGTGGAAAGCGAAGAAAAGGGGAGAAATGCACTTAATGCCATAAATGATTCCCTAAAGAATATGCATGTATGCACAAACATATAGATCAAATGGCTCAAACACTTCATCAAAACAACCTTGGAGACCACATCCCCAAGGGTTCCAAGAAGAAGAATCCAGAAGATCAGAATACCAAGAAAGGAAATTCTAGCCATGCTTTGATTGCAATCAACTCCTCTCCCGATCCTTGCATCATAGATTCAGGTGCATCACACCAGATGTATGCCACAAAAGAAGTCTATTCTGCATTGGATTCATGAAAAGGTCCTATTCTTATGGGGGACAACTCTCCATTGGAGGTCACTGACCAAGGAAGAATTGAACTCACAAATGGAAGCTTCGAGAATGCGCTACACGTTCCCAATCATTCCATCAATATTATCTCCCTGTATCAAATGAAAATATATAGAACCGGAAAGATATTTATATTCACACCTAATGCAGTGGATATCTATGACATGAAAAGCAATTCCAGGGTTTCTACCCATCAGGTAAATCGTCAATCTAGACTCTACACATTTTTCAAATTTATTGAACCAGATTTTGCATTACTGCTTACCCATGTTGATGAAAGCAATATGATATGGAATGAAAGGTTTCAGAATTTAAATTTTAGATATATGCAACAACTTTGAAAGTATGTAATGGTTGATGGTCTACCCGACATCCACTTCTCCAAAGGAATTTGTGAGGGATGTGTTCTTGGAAAACACCATCAAGAAAAATTAGACAAAGGAAAGACTCATAAGGCTTCATTTCCTTTAAGATCTGATCCATAGTGACCTCATGGGCCATTTTCCACATCCATCAATCAATAAAGAAAATCACGTGCTCATTTTTGTTTATGATTTTTCACGCTTCACATGGATTTTATTTCTCAGGAAAAAATCAGAGGTCTTTCAACACCTCAAAGATTTCAAAGCCCTTGTTGAGACACAGTCAGGAAACAAAATCAAAGTCATACAAACATATAAAGGGGGAGAGTATTTCAACCATGAGATACAAAATCTTTGTCATGGGTTCAAGATTCAGTTCCAGCACACAGTTCCCTATACTCCGTAGAAAAATGGAGTTGCTGAGAAGAAAAATAGATCTCTAAAAGAGATGGCATCTTGCATGCTACATGGAAAGTCACTTCCACATATGTTATGGGATGAAGAACTTAATTGTGAAAACTAAATACACAATATATCTCTCCATAGATATGTCAATGATAAGGCCAGTACGAGGCTTGGAGCGGCCTCAAACGAGAAGTGACCTACTTTCATATTTGCAGTTCACGTGCATGGGCCAGGATTCCCTCTAAGAAGAGGAAGGCATTTTTTCCACATATCAAAGAGTGTATCTTTGTTAGATATCCCAATAGTGTGAAGGCATACAAACTCATAAATATTTCCTCGGACCAACTCATCATTTAGAGGAGTGTCCAATTTGAAGAAATTGTCTCGCATGGACCTCAGCAGCCACATGAAGACACTTTTTTTCTTCCACCTGTCAAAGATGATGAGCATGCAGATGGAAACTCTTCTTCAGATGATAGTTCTGATTTATAGCATTCAGACGATACAGATACAGAGTGAGTACAGTTAGATGCAGATTCAATGCATGTAGATGCATATGTAGAGCCAGAGAAGAAGAACAAGTGGGCCAATACTACTCTTCAGGATGTAAGAGATCTTGTTGGCGATCCAGCTGATACTAGGAGGACTCAATATGATTTCTAGGAGCCTCCTCTTTCACCCACTGCCACTAATCCAATGCCACCCGTGCATATTTTCTTGGTTCAGTCTTCATATCCACACTCCTATGGCGAGGCTACGGGAAATCCCTTTTGGGAACCCTCCATGCAAGAGGAGTATAAATCCCTCATTGAGAACCAAACTTGGTATCTAGTTCCCTTTCCTTCAGGAAGGAATATTTTTAGGTGCATATGGGTCTACAGGACCAATAACAAAGAGTATGGATAGGTTAGAAGATACAAAGCTAGGCTAGTTTCCAAAGGATTTACGTAGGTGCATGGAATTGACTATGATGAGACCTTCGCTCCAGTAGGGAATATGGATTCCATGTGTTTGGAACTTCCCATTGTGGTAGCCAATGGATGGGAAGTCCATCACATCGACGTGAAGAATTCATTTATTCACGATGATCTCTCTGAGGAGATCTCTATGGAGATGCCCAGGGATTTATGAAGGATTCATCTTTAGTCTCTCGATTGAAGAAGTCTCTTTATGGTCTGAAGCAGGCTCTGAGGGAATGGTATGCCAATATGGAATCCTACCTGTTGTCACAAAACTTTGTATGTTGTAAGTCAGACCCAAATTTTTACATGCTCAGGACGACTCATTCACTTCTAATCCTGGTTCAGTGTGTTGATTATTTTTTTATCACCAGTTGCTCGACTCTAGTGATTGTTGCAGTCAATAGGATTCCTCATGACAAGTTCTTGATTATGGACATGGGTCCGCTACATTTATTCCTTGGACTCAAGATCAACCAGGATGCATCAGGAAAGAAACTATCTTAGACCAAGTATGCACGAGATGTCCTTGAGAAATTTCACATGACAGATGGCAAGTTTGCCCCAACTCCTTTCATATCAGGAGTCATACTTAAGGATGGTAGGGACACTCCACTTATTGACAACACATTGTAAAAAAATCTAGTGGGGATATCGTTGTATCTTACACACTCCATACTATACCTCTCCTATGTAGTTGGAGCAGTGTCCAGGTTCATGCAAGGGCCGCATGAGCTACATTGGAAGGTTGCAAATCATATCCTTCTATATTTACATGGAACCATCAACTTTGGGATTCACTATGAATAATATTGGACATTGGACCTCTTCAGGTTGACTAATTCTGATTGGCTTGGAGATTGCATCGATTGCAAGTTCACATCTCGTTAATCAGTCAGTCTTGGTTTCAGGCCTATCTGTTGGTCAAGTAAGAAGAAGGTTTCTATTCCTCTATATTCAGTCGAGGAAGAGTAAATATGGGTAGTTAACATAACCATTCAAGATATGTGTCTACAACATTTTCTCACTGATTTGGGAATTTAGTTTCATCGGTCGATCATCATCTTCTGTGAAAACCATAACACTATAAAGTTATGAAAAAATCAAGTTCAGAGGCAACAAATGAAGAACATTGAGATCCACATGCACTACATCTAGGAATTAGTACATGAGGGGATCATCGACCTACCATTTTTTCCTTCAGTGGAACAGATTACATACATCTTCACCAAGACCTTCACTTAGTAGAAGTTTCATTCTTTGCGCAGTCGTCTTGGAGTGAAGGAAAAAGTTTCCTAGCCACTATTAGTTCTTCTTTTTGCATACATTTTACATTAAGAGGGGGAGGGGGGAGTTCCCATGAGGTTTTCCCTCTTTTCTTGTTTATTTTAGTGTATCTTTTCTATTTGGGTACCTAACATGGCCTCGTTGTTGGGACCCATTCTTTATTTTCAACATACTAATGTTTAGGGTGGGTGTTGGAGATACTTCACACACACCTAGGATTTATTTTTCCTAAGGTTTTTACTATGTTTATTAGTCATTATTCATTCTCATATAGTTTAGGGAGAATATTCCTCTAGGAGAATATTGTCTTCAGTTCACACTTTAGTTTGATCAGTTGAGTGCAGTCTAGATGCCACATTAGGATTATCACCATGCAACATTGGGATCATAACCAACTAATGTGAATTTTCCTTGAGATCATCACCAGACTAGCGCATTACCCATTATTACTTGATCTCCTCCTCACTTCATTTTTTCAGTCAGTTAATTGAAGACTAAGAGACTAGTTAACTCAAGTCGGGTTCAAGTTCACTCATGTAACTTGCTGAGAGACTAGACTAGGTAGAAGTTTTCTCTCGTAGTTGTTGGTGTGTTTCCAAATCACTCTGTAAAACCACTATGGAACATTGGATTCTCCTCCAATGTGCATTAGTTGACTTATGAAGAGTATATAATGTGTAAATTATCGTTGATTCATTTGGTTAATGAGAATTCTTCCATTCTTTCTCTCCTTCTCTTTCTCATATTTTTTGTGTAAATTGTGTATTTCATTTTATAGCTAGATCTATTATGTGCAGGTTCAACACATTTATAGATATTTCCTTTTGTGAACAATTGAAGCATTGTTGTTCTATTGCATTTCCACTACATTGGAGGAGGCCATATATTTGGTCAGGAATTTCTCCATAGATATAAGTGTTATACCCTATTTTGAATGTGCTTTTAGCAAGGCTATTCAAACCTGTATTTAGACTGTTTCAAAGTTATTTTCGTTTGGATAGCTAAAGGTGTGGTTTCACATATATGGCGGTTGTGCGTTGAAAATATTTCCATGAAGAGTAATAATGAAGGCGAGAAAATTTAAGAGGGAACTAGCCTCTCAATTTGACATGAAGGATCTTGGTCTCATGCACTATTATTTGGGATTAGACGTATGGCAGAAGCTAGGTGAGATCTTCCTTGGTCAAGGGAATTATGTTATCATAATCCTTCAAATATATGCCATGATGGATTCCAGGTCCATGACCACACCCATGATATCAAATTTAAAGAATATGAATGAATCATATTTAGAGTCAAATTTGGTGGACCATGCAATGTGCAGACAACTAGTTAGGTCCCATATGTAACTCGTGAATACCAAGCCAGATATATGTTTTGTTGTGAGCACCTTGAATCAGTTCATGATTGAACCAAGGAAATTGTACTGGGTTGTTGCAAAACATGTGTTGAGGTACCTACATGGTATAGTTGGGTATGGAGTTAGACACTTCTCAAATGGAGAAGTAATGTTGCAGGGATATGCATACTATGATTGGGCAGGGAGTGCAAATGATAGAAAGAGTAACTCTGGTACCTATTTCAGTTTGGGCTCGGCAATGATATCTTTGTTTAGCAG
Source organism: Picea engelmannii (assembly GCA_009831015.1). Classification (NCBI taxonomy): domain Eukaryota; kingdom Viridiplantae; phylum Streptophyta; class Pinopsida; order Pinales; family Pinaceae; genus Picea; species Picea engelmannii. The sequence goes on along the minus strand of ML778822.1, from coordinate 721,360 downwards.
GAAACAAAATTCTATGGAACTCAACACTACATAGGCATAGTACATTTCTGCATGTGTTTCTTTTATGAAAATCATATGACTTTGTAAGTTGATTTATGGACTATTTTGATCAGGTGTCGGATTCAGCTGTGATATTTTGTTACAACCAAAGTGGTGTGAAGAGAATTCGGTGTCCTATGATTAGTTGAAGCACATTGAGATAAAGCATTATTACATTTGTGATTGAGTCCAGAAGGTATAAGTAAAACTCTAGTATATCTCCATCGATGAACATATAGTGGATATTTTGACGAAGCCCTTATTCAAAAGGAAGTTTATGTACCTTAGGGACAAGTTGGCACTTGTAGAGATTAATTCTCTCAGTACGAGGGGATATTGATGGATGAACATTCTCTCTAAGTTCACAGGTAGTGACTAGAGTGGAGATAATGGTCTATGTTTGTACCATGGACGAACATGGTCTTTAAGTTCATAGGTAGTGACCAGACTGAAGAGAGTTGTCTAGGACGAACATGTTTCCTGAGTTCACAGGTAGTGACCAGAATGGGAATAATGGTCCTTCTTGACTTCATAGTAGTGACGAGAGTGTGGAAATTGTACAGGGTAGGCACTCTTCCTGAGTTCACAGTAATGACTAGAGTGAGAAGATGTGTTCTTGTCCCTGACTTCAAAGTAGTGACCAGAGTGGGGAGATACAGGACCAATATTCTTTTGGTGTCAGAGTCAGTGACCAGATTAAGAACAATGGTTCTTGTAGACCAGGAACACTCAGTTGAGTGTATAGATATTGATACCTGCAACATCATGACAAAATTACTGAGATAGAGTGTGGCTCAGATAGTTGATGTTGCATGATGTGCCGTGTGTTAGGATACTTACCAGGTTGTGGTATTTGATCATGTTGATTTTGATGTTTCAACATCAGGCATACATTCTCCTAGGATTGGTCATGGTGATTTGACCAATGGTAAATCGCCTAAGCGTAGTCTTAAAAGAAAAAAAGACTCGATGTGCTAGTGTTCCTCCAGATTTTGGAGACATTGGGAAGACATTCACCCACAAGGGTGTACCTATGGCGAATGTCCTGAGTAAGCATCAGGTATAGATTCTCCTAATTTGGGTTGTATACCAAGGGAGATAGGATACATTTATCACAATGGTGTACTTGCGGTAAATGGGACCAGGCATAGTCCTTCCTTGATCATGAAAATGAATAATATCGACTCGAGGTACTTGAGGTGCTTTCCATGTGTCAGTTATCATCGAGCTAACATTCACTCACAAGAGTGTGCATGTGGTGTGTGGTGAATGACCCTGGTGTGGTGTGTGGTCTTTTTCTTAGTCATGGTAATTTAACGAGGAATAATAAAGACTCAATATGGTAGATGTTATCACATGCAGACCCATAGTGATATTTATATCAGAGAGAGTCAATTCGCTCAGAGGGAGAGTCATAGAAGGAGTTTCCCCTTAGTTCATGTGGGAGAGAGACATCTCCCAATACTGACATACATGTGTCATGAGTCTAGGGATAATTTTGTATACTTTAGAGACAAGAATGACATGCTGAAGAATGTCTCTCTTGTTGAGAGGGAGTGTTGATGTTTGGAAAACATCGAGAAGACATTCTCCAAGATCATATGGCAGGTTTCAAGTTTCCACTGATGTTGCATATGATGATAAATACCTTCCTAGTTAAGAGGGAGTGATCATATGTCAACCAAGAGTGTTGAATTTTGTAACTATGGTCGGTCTTCATAATGTGAAAAGTTGTGTTTGTTTTGAAGGCAAGTTTTGTATAAATATCTATAATAAATAAGTAGTTATTTATTATCCAAAGGACACATCCTTTTATGGATGGTCATCATATGTTATATATATATGAAACACTCACCATTTTAATAAACATCTATTGTATACCATTTTATATGAAAAATCAACACTTATGATACCTACATACTAACTAGCAACTTAAATTATGTTACTCTATTAAATGATTAGCTCTTTATTAGAAAACTCATAAGAATACAATTTATTCAAAGATTTCACATTCTACACTTCTAATAAAACAATGAATTTCACAGAGATCTATTTAACAATTATTACTAATACATTGTCCCCCTTTTCCCTTAAAAGAATATAGCACCACGAGTTTCACTATAGTTTTGATGAAGATGGCCACCAAGGCCAATTATAATGCAACTCAATCTCAACTTTATCTTATTACAAGGAAAATGAAATCAATTACAGTCCCCTCCTCCTCAATTGTGAAATACTCGAAATAGGAATCTGCGTCATCATTGCACTCGATCTGTGAAAGTCTATGTAACCAATGAGATTAATTCTTAATCTATTCGGATTCTTCTTATCCACATGCATTTTTCCTCCATAAGTGATCCCAATCACATGCAGATATGAGAAACGAAAAAAAATTGATGTTGTAGCTCTACCTCAACTCACGTTAAACAGTGAACCATTTGACCGCTACCTCCATGAAGTTAACCATTGGATCGCTACCTCCATGCAATGCGCACTTGTTAGATTAGATGTACATGAAGGGTAATATGTCTCATATGTCTCAAGTTGTTTCGAACCAATGGGCCACGAGAAGATCTACTAAAGTAGTATCACCAATTAAGCCCTGACATCAATACCTATTGGCTATATTAATACTATTTTGATCACACATTTGACATTGAGAAAAGACACCGTGGGAAACTTAATCATGTTTTTGATGGACGTTGTTGGGATGTAATCTATAATACCTTCATGATTGTTTGGATGGAGTGGTGATTGTCCATGTTTCCTTTATAGGGTGTTTTTTATTCTAGGCACACTTGGGTGTAGAGATATGGAGCAAACTTCAATGATTTGAAGCCACCTTGTGAGATGGATGACCTGGGAAAAAAGAAACTAGGTTGATGACACCATTAGGCGAGCTCAAGGCGACTTGGATGTCGACTCTGATAAATTGTGAAGCAAAGAGAAATGCAGAGAGAAAAAATAGAATAGTATATTGGAATGTATGAAGAAGTACTGAAGAAGTTCGTATGAAGAGATTAAAATGTAATGGGAGATGGCTGAGCTAAATATGCTCAAGCAAGACAAAAATAGAAAGTACAACTATCCAGTACAACTGGCAGTGTACAGTCAGACTGTTGATGTTAAATTATATTTAACACTCCCTCTTAAAATCAACAGTTACAATCATCAACACTGACTATGCCTAAGTGTTGTCTCTGAAAATCAAAAAATGACTTTCCTAGTGGCTTTGTAAAGATATCAGCAAGCTGATCTCTAGAACCACACAATTGTAGTGCAATACCACCATTATTGACTATCTCGCATATGAAATGAAACTGAGTGTCAATGTGTTTACTTTTCTTGTGAAACACATGGTTCTTAGATAATGCAATTGTTGATGTATTGTCACAGAAAATAGGAGTTGGATCCTTTTTTGTATGTGACATATCAGTCAATAATCTTGTCATCCATACAGCTTGACATGAAGCCGAGGTAGCAGCTACATACTCTGCCTCTGCAGAAGATATGGATACAATTGGTTGCTTCTTCGATGCCCATGAAATCAGGTTCGTGCCCAGTTGAAAAACATATCCAGATGTGTTTTTCCTTTCATCTAGGCTGCCTGCAAATTCACTATCTGTGTAACCAGAGAGTTGAATACTATTAGATTTAGTGTACCATAAACCAAAATTTATTGTTCCTGCTTCATATCTCAAAATTAGTTTTGCCATTTTCCAATGCGAATCTTTTGGTGATTCCATGAATCTGGAAACAAGGCTAGTTGCATACATGATGTCGGGCCTAGTTGTTGTAAGATGCAACAAACTGCCTACTAAAATTTTGTATAAAGTAGAATCCATTGTGTGACCTTCATCATTCTTTCTCAACTTTGTGCCTAAAGGGATGGGGGTTTCTGCTAGATTGCATCCTTCCATGAGAAACCGTTTGATGATGTCTATTGCATACTTTTGCTGAGAGACAAAAATTCCTTTGGTTGATTGAATAACCTCAATCCCTAAAAAATATTTCATTATGCCAAGATCTGTCATCTCAAACTCAGATTGCATGGCATGTTTGAAATCTGTTAGCTCTAGATTTCCTTTGTAGATCATGTCATCAACATATAAACATACAATTAGTATTTTACCGTGATGATTTGTTTTGGTATAAAGTGTTGGTTCATTTTGACTTCTGTTGAAGCCACGTTTGATCAGATAAGTGTCAATTCTGTTGTACCAAGCTCTTGGAGCTTGCTTTAAGCCATGCAAGGCTTTCTTCAATCGATACACTTTGGCTAGGTGCTCTTGGACTTCAAATCCAGGTGGTTGATCAACATAAACTTCTTCTTTTAAAAAACCATTTAGGAATGTTGACTTGACATCCATTTGGTAAACTTTCCATTTGTGTTATATTGCTATGGCCAATAGAGTTTTGACAGTGTCTAACCTTGCTACTGGAGAAAAAGTTTCACCATAATCAGTACCTAGTTGTTGTGAGAATCCTTTGGCAACAAGTCCTGCCTTGTTCTTTTCAATCTATCCTTTTTCATTGAGTTTAGTTTTGTAAACCCACTTGACACCAATACTCTTTTTGTGAGTTGGCAGATCAACAAGATCCCATGTCTTGTTCTTCTCAATGGAGTCAATTTCTTGGTTCATGGCTTGAACCTAATGTGGCTCCTT
>ML778822.1:674510-716221 GCA_009831015.1 Picea engelmannii | reverse complement strand
ACAGACATTTCTCTTTGAGAAGTGTTCTTGCCATATTCATGATGGTCTGATTTTTTCTTTCAGCCACTCCATTCTGCTGTGGAGTATACCTTGTTGTTGCTTGCATGATGATGCCTTGAGATTTGCAAAAATTTGCAAATTCTTTGGAGTTGTATTCTCCTCCTCCATCTGACCTGAGTACTTTGAGAAATTTGTCACTCTGTTTTTCAGCTTCTTCCTTGAATTCTTTGAATTTTGTAAATGTTTCAGACTTGTGTCTGAGAAAATAGATCCATATTTTCCTGCTGAAATCATCAATAAACGTTAGAAAGTAAAAACTACCACCTATTGAATCTGTTTGCATTGGTCCACATAGGTCAGTGTGAACTAGTTCAATATGTTGTTTGGCTTGATTGGAAGACAGTGGAAAACTAGTTCTCTTGTGTTTCCCAAGTATGCAAGACTCACATGGGGGAATTTGCTCTTTAAAGATAGGTTGACCTTTGACCATGGAGTTTTTCTGAAGAAGACTTAGACTCTGAAATGGTAGATGTCCAAATCTTGTATGCCAAACCATTGTTTCATTCAAGGTTGATGCACTCTATGCATAAGGTTGACTCAGATTTGCAGTTCTGAGGGTAAGGGGAAACATCCTATTTGGAGTCATATAGATTTCATAAATCAATTTTTTGCTTGGTTTTCTATCATAGATTTTGCAAGATGCTCCCTCAAAAAGTACCTTATATACTTTTTCAATGAGCTGTCCTACACTTAACAAGTTATGTTTCAAGTCTGGAACATGATAGACATTACATATGTCTTTCTTTTCATTTTGTTTAGTAAGAATAGGAACAATTCCTTTTCCTTGAACTTTGACTAAATAATCATTTCCAAGTGTAATATCAGATGAGTTTGAAGAATCAAGGCATGAAAGTAATTCTTTGTTACCTGTCATGTGATTGCTGCATCCACTGTCCAGCAACCGAAGATCTTTAGGTTGTTGTGAAGTATTGTGGCATGAGAGAAACATACCTCTTGAGGTGTCTCCCATATGATTTGACACATGTGTTCTGCCTGAGAGTTGATCTGCCTACTTCTTCTTGCATTCAGATTCATAGTGCCCATACTTTTTGCAGTAATATCATTGTATGCTAGTTTTGTCATTAGATCTTCTCCCTCTGCCTCTTTGAGGCTGGAAATTCTGATATTGATTTTGTAGCTGTTGCTTTTGACCTTGGAAATTTGGATTTTGAGATTGTTGTCTGTTACCTCCACTGTAGTGAGGATTACTTAGATTGTTCCCTCTTCCTCTACTTCTTCCTCTGCCTTTCCCTCTTCTGAATGAGAATTGAGTTTGGAAGGCATTGGAGATTGACTCATCTGTGAGATGTAGTATGGTCTCATGTGTCACCAGAGAACCAATTAACTCATCTATTGAAAATCTTGACAGATCCTTGGATTCAAGGATCGTTGTTACAACCATTTCAAATTTCTTGGGTAGACTTCTGAGAATTTTCTCAACAATTCGTTGATCAGTGATGGTTTCACCAATTAGTCTGATCTAGTTCACGATTCCCATGACTCTGGTCATGAACTGATCCACTGTTTTGGACTCTGTCATCCTGAGAGTCTCGAATTGTGTCCACAAGGTCTCCAATTTAACTATTTTTACCCTGTCATTTCCTTGGTAGGAATATTTAAGGATGTCCCAGGTCTGTTTGGAAGTACCAGCGCCTGTGATTTTCGAGAAAATCGAATCATCTACAGAATTCTGAATCCAAAATTTCGCTTTGTTTTCTTTGGTCTTCAGAGTTGCCTGAGCAATTCTCTGCGCATTTGTCATGGCAGTGAGGGCGGATGGATTTTGTTCCACATATCCAAGATCCACTGGTTCCCACCATTCTTGTGCTCGCAAGAACGACCTCATTCGAAGAGACCAAAATTCGTAATTCTTACCAAGAAGAATCAGACCCTGAGTTGGGCCTAGATTGCTAGACGACGCCATGATTTTTGAATTAAATTTTTTTTTGCAGAAGTACAGAGGAAAATTTTATATTTACCTCCGATCGGTGAAACGTCGATTTGTCGATGGCCGATGGGAGATTATCTAGCTTGAATTGGCCCTAGGTCTCCTTGCAATGTGACCACGCGCCTTACCTTTAAAGTGCTACGGGATTTTCCCGTTTTTTGTGCCTTCCAAAATGCCGAAACACGAAAAATCGCCTTTTGGCCAATTCAATGGTCTAGATCTTCCTTTGATCTGATGGCCCAGATCTTATCGGGATATCGTGAATCGGGATTTCGCGAGTTCTGATGTCGAGCTCTTCTGTCTCCTCGATTCCCCGATCTCCAATTTATCGATGGCGCGTTTCTTTCGTGACTTTCCCGATTCCTCTGATCTCTGCCACGCGTCCCAACAGATGGACGGTCATGATCTCTCCTCGTGATTTCACGATTTGATATGTCTCGAACATCTCGTCTCCAGGATCTGCAAAATGCCTATGCGCCGATTGACTCGTTTGACGAGATGACGTCAGTTGGGCCCCGCAAATGGAGGATTCCTCCTGTCGGGATTTCGCGCCTTGTGATGCTCCGTTGACACAATGTGTTTGTAAACTTGAAACCCGGAATGCCGAAATGCCGACGGGCGCTACGATGTTCGCCACGTGTTCGGTCAAATGAACGGCTGAGATCTTATCGCTATATTGCGTATCGCGATTTCGCGAGTTTCGAAGTCCTGTTGCAATGGTCTTTGAAAACCTCGAACTCCGATATGTCAATTTGACGATGCGTTGATCTGTTGCCACCTGTCCGCTGAGATGGACGGCTGTGATCGTTTCGTGATTTCGCGATATCGCGTATCCGAGTTTTGGAGTGAAAGCCTTTGCTCGTCCAACTCTCGATTTGCGATGTGGCGATGAGAAAAGATCGACGACTCACGATCTTTCTTGATCCAACGGTCCAGAAGAACTCGGAATTTCGCAGATCGCAAATTCTCACGGCTGCTTCTGACCTTTACACCTTGCGAGTCACAAAATGTCGAGATCTCTCCACGTGTTTCTTGATGAAGGATCTGGATGATCTCGGGAGTTCACAAGTCAAAAATTCTTTGGTGTGCTTCAAACGACTAAACGTCGTGCACCTTCTTGTTGATCTACCGGCTGTCGGTCCTTTGTACAAGATCTGACGGCTGAAATGTTTTCGCCTTTTCCGCGCTCTCCTCATCTCTTCTGAACTGGTTTCCGGCCTCGGATCTGTTCGCAGGACGAATCTTATGGCCGTAATGGCTGTTCCTTGTGTGTTTGACGCGATCTTTGCCAAATTTGATAGAATTTTCTCTTGCGGAAGAAAATTTTGTGAATCTTTCAAAGATTGAAAGAATTTCACGAAGTCTTTGTTTTCTGCTCCAATCTTTAACAGATTTGAGCGAAATTGTCGAGTTTTTTTAAAAGTTATTGCCTCCTTTGGCTTTCCTTCGTCAATCTTTGACGATTCTTGAAAAGATTACAAGAATCTTTATTGTTTCTTCTCTCTCGATCTCTTCTTCCTCGTTCTTTCGAGCGTAGTACGCTCTACAACCTCGCGTGAGTTTCTTACGACAATCTTTAGAGAGTATTACAGAAAACTTTCCAAACCTTGTGAAAAGTCATGTGTCGCGTGCTCTCAAGATGCGTGTAAGCTCTGCGCTGTGAGGATCGTGTGGCTCTCCAGACTGTGTGAAGAGGCTTACTTCTGAAGCTCTGATACCATGATAAATTGTGAGGCAAAGAGAAATGCAGAGAGAAAAAATAGAATAGTATATTGGAATGTATGAAGAAGTACTGAAGAAGTTTGTACGAAGAGATTACAATGTAATGGGAGATGGCTGAGCTAAATATGCTCTAGCAAGACAAAAATAGAAAGTACAACTGTCCAGTACAGCTGGCTGTGTACAGTCAGATTGTTGAGGTTACATTATATTTAACAGACTCTATGAGATATGGATCAGTTCGGAGGATGTCAGCTTGAGGTGAACTCGGTTCCACTTATAGGATCAAACTTTCTGGGTGCATATCAAGGTTTGTATAAGTAAGCGAATTCCTCATGTAGTCGAGGCATAATCAATTGTTCAAGGAAGTAAACAAGAGTCATCAAGGATATATTTCATACTATTTTTCAAGGTTCTTGCACCATAAGTATATTTAAGGGGCCGAGACGAAGACAAGACCTACAAGATGCAGGATTGCATGAGCTTCAGGGGTTGGTGTACAAGGTTTTCAGGGGTTGGTGTACAAGGTTATTAGGAAAACATGGGAGAAGAGAAGTTGCCTTGGTTTATTTGTACATGGTAATTGAGCTATAGGAAGTGGCTGGACTCCCCCATTTTATCATATAACATTCTTATATATATATTAGAAGGGTGTTAGAAATTTGGCTTGGGTGCCACCCATTCACATGGTATGTACTTTGTGAATGTTTTATATGTATTGAATGTTATGGTTACATGTATCTTTATGTTTTGTAAGTATTAAATAGGTTAATTATAAATATTGTTGTGGAATGTTTTAAGGATAAAGGTGGAGGTGTGCCTAGTATGACTGTTGCAAAATCTATGTTGAATAGTACTCGTTGCATCTAACTATTGTAGCTTAAAGCGAATTTATGAATAGATTTTGAAAGAAGAGACGTAGTATGGTTGTAGTTGGCATAGGTTACTCAAACTTCTACAGTAAGACAACGCGGTGTCGCATATATACATAATGAAATGAAGAAGTGGTACTGCAAAAGCAAAAGTCTCTTGTTTCAATGTTACGTATTACTATGCAACAATTCCTTTCGATGCGGCGTCAGAATCAATCGAAAAGAGAGTGTACCTATATTTGGTTAGTTATGGGTTCTACATTATCAAGGGGGAATACCTGCTATCTAAGCATAGAAATTTGGGCGACATTTTCAGTGCTTTAAACCGAACAGAATACACAGCGAAGAATGAGTCGGTCATGTTAAAAATAATGGCAGTCGCACACTTACCTTCTAATTCGTGATATTATTAGGGAGGGAAAAAACTGCTATCGAAATGAAAAAATTGGGAGAAGACTTGCTATCGAAGCACAAAAAATTGGGAGACATGATTAGTTCTTTGAACTCAACAGAAAAGGCATAGAATGGCGCGCAGGCTTGAGCAAACAATTCATGGAGAAGTGACACTGCAAAAACAAATAAGTGACGTCTATCTAATTCGTCATGTTTGTTTGACAAGTGGAGTGTAGAATGGTGATCATGGACAATCATGATTGGGTATATACATCATGATCACTGAATAGTTCTATAGAATAGACCTTAATATTCGTAATCCTTTGTGGAAAAAAAATAGTGTCTTATAAAATTCCGAAGTATTAACATGTTAATACCTTTGACCTACCATAATTACAGGTTTTACAATAATTTCCAGGTTTATATTAAAAAAAAATTCTTCTCCGTTTTGTAATTTGAAAAAATAATTTAGCGTACATGATTTTTCAAATCTTAGAATATATTAACTTATTGGCCATTATTTTAGATATCTTACACGAAAGTCCAGTTCATAGTGTTTTCCAGTTCATAGTGTTTCACAATATTAGTTCATAGTGTTTCACTAGATTTATCATTCTTTGGCTTAAATTTTTATGATCTATTAACCTTACATTTCATTCTAAAACACTTGAAATTGAAACTTATTAGTACGTATATTTTTTTAGTAAGAAAAAACTCTTATACTAGTAAATATAATATATTTTTTTCAGTAAGAAAAAACTCTTATACTAGTAAATATAATATTGTATTTTTTCAGATCATTACAAAACTCATTTCAAATTTGTAGCCAAAATTTTAAAGGTTTTTATGTTCTGTTAACTCATGTCATCATTGTACATAATATCACTTCTGAATATACAGCAATAACCAAACTAATCAAATAACTTATTTACTTCCTTTGGTTTGTATTATAACAAAATCCCAATGCACAATGTACTCTAGAAAATATTTATTTTTCCATTCATTTCTTGTTCTCCTTTTGTGATATGTGACCAATATATACCATCTTTCTCTAAAAGTAATGTTTCCTTTGAAAGACGATCAACAATCTGGTTATGTGTTCTATATATATGTTGTCCTTTGATTTGTTGAAAATGAATTCTCAACGATCTAATCTTTGACATCCAAAATTGCAAGGATAGCACCTGAAAATTATTTTTGTTAGTATACCAGTCTACAATAACCTTAGAGTCGCCCAACAGATGTAACATTGATACCTACTTGATATTAGAAAAATACAAAATTAACCAAAGAACCATTAATTCTCCTTTATGATTTGTTCCCTTTCCACAATTCAGTTTTAGTCTATAAGTCCCCAATATTGGGCATTTCAGATAGGCTCAAGCACCGCACTTTGTTGCTCTTTCCTGTGAAGCCCCATTAAAAAATCCTATTTCCCCGTCCACATCAGGTAGAAGTGGTCTGTCAATCCTTTTGAGAAGAGTATCATGTGTATATTTTTGTTCCCCCAAGTCCTGTAGGATGTAATTACAAACTCTAACATGGTTTTTTTGTTTATCTTAAAAAATCAACAAGTTCCTAGGTTTCCATACCGTCCATACCTTCTAAACAATTTGTATTTTAAGGTATTTTTGCATTATTACCTCATGCCAGAGGCTAAGTAACGTAAGACATCTCCATAGACTTTTCGTCGCCAATGCTTGTCCAAATATATCAATATTTTTAATTCCCCATGCACTGTCGTTTTTGGGTTTTGCTACCTTCTTCTAGTTTGTTATATGCATACCTTCTTTTTCTTTTTTACCAGACCACGGGAAGATGAACATTCTTCTTCTAATACTGTTTAGTACACATTTGGGGATTTTTTCCAATGAAAGCTAGTTTACCGAAATACTTTCAAGGAATTCTTTTACAAGTATGAATCTACCACCCAGGGTAAACAACCTATGATTCCAACTCATAATTCTCTTTTCAAAAAAATTCTCTAACCATAACCAGTCCACTCTTGTATAACAATTTGGTTTGATGTAAAATCCAAGGTACTTAAAGCCTATATCTAGAGGTTTAACCTCAAAGGGGAATAGTTCCTTTAGCATATTAATCTCTATATCATCCCATCCTGCTTCTAAAAATCATGATTTCTGAGTGTTGAATTCCATCCCTGTCGCCTTACAAAATAATTCCAAAATCTCCTTATATACTTTCCATACATCAATACATCCGATCCAAAACAATATTACATCATCTAAAAACATTAAATGTGTAATATTTAACTCTCTCTCCACAGGAACACCCTGAAGTTTCTTTTCTCGAACTCTCTCTTTTATAATTCTGCTCATTCCTTCAATAACAAGAAGAAAAAGTAGTGGAGATAGGGGGCAACCTTGCCTTAATCCCCTTGATGATTTAAAAAAACTAGTAGGACTCCCATTGATCAAAACAACAAAGTTTTTTCATGTCACACAACCCATGATCCAGTCAATTACCTCTAAACTTAAACCAACTTGGAATAAAACAAGTATGAGGAAACCCCAATCCACCCTATCATATGCTTTGACTAAATCTAGTTTTAGTACCAATGCTTTTTGTTTCTTCACTTTTATGCTATGTAGTACTTCATGTACTACTCCTATAGCATCAATGATTTGCCTACCATCTAAAAACCCAAATTGTTCTTTTGATATGCCGATGGAAAAAGTTGTTTTTAGTCTGGTAGCAATTATTTTTGTTATGATCTTATATACGATATTGTACAGTGTTATAGGCCTAAACCCACCAAAAGAGTCAGGTTTATCACTTTTGGGGATTAGTGCAACAAAAGTAGCATTCAATTCTCCCTACGCATTCCCTTCCCTTCTAGATTCTTCCACAACCTCCAATATTTCATTTTCCAGCAGGTCGAAAAAAGACAAAAAGAACTCAACAGTCCAACCATCCGACCTAGGGATTTTTTAACTCTTAAATCATTTTAGAGTTTTTTGTTCTTCAACCAAAGATACAGGTTCATCTAATCCATATCTCTCTTCCTCAGTGAACATCCTCGATTAGTTTCTTAATACTACTAGTTGATCTGTAATCACCAGATTTCATTGTTCTTTAAACATGTTTTGGAAATATTCTACAACTTCCTTATGAAGGTTAGTGCTTTTTTTTATAGTCGTTCCATATCCCTTAGTGATATCCTAGATGGTATTGATTTGTTTCCTTGAATTTTCATATGCATGAAAGAATTTTGTATTTCTGTCACCTACTACCAACTAGTTTATCCAACTTTTATGTCTCCAAGTCTCCTCTTCTTGTTTAAGTTGTGCCAATTTTCTTTTCTCTTTATCCAGGACCATTAACTTATCATTTTCCTCCACAAACCCTCTAGGGAAATCTGCATATAATTTTTCTAATTTCGCTTCGAGTTGTACCAACTCTTGCTTACCTTCAAATTTTTTCTTTCTTTCCCATATGGTCACCAAGATATTCAGTCACTTTAACTTTTTTACCAATGAATCCATAGGTGTCAAGACCTTCGTTCCCAACAAATCTGCCCATCTATTTCTTACAAAACTATTGAAATATTGGTCCTCCAGCCAAACTGCATTAAATTTAAAAGGGTATCTTACAGTTTCACTCCCAAATTCCAATTGTAACAATATAGGCATGTGGTCCGAGATATTTTCATTGCAGGTCCAATGTTGATATATAATTCCTGAAGAAATAAGCTTCTCAGATATCAGAAACCCATCCAACCTTTTTACAATGTAATCTTGGCCTTTTCTTCCATTCCTCCAAGTTACTAGTTCAACATCAATTAATCCACCATTTTGTACCAGATTACTAAAAACCATTTGTAAAGGATCCATCCACACAACAACACCCTAAACTTCCCTACTAGATAACGTAAAATTGAAGTCTCCCCCCATAATCAAATTTTCCTCATCAAAGATACCTACTCTTTTTAATTCTTCCCAGAATACTACTCTATTTTCATATGGCCCATAATAGTTGATCAACTTCACCTTGAGTTTAATGTCTTTTACGACACCCTCTAACAGAATCCCTCCCGACGTCAAGTATGCATTAAAATCTTCCTTTCAGGGATTCCAAGATGTGAGTAGTCCCCCCGAGTGACCAATAGAATCAATTCCGCAGAAGTGCGAGTTAGGAAGTAGTTTTGCAAAAACTTCCCTTGTTTTTGTTGCCCCTAGCATTGTTTCTTGAATGGGTAAAATATCTGGTTTATTTCTCTATAAGAACCTAGCGAGGGTTAAGAACTTTAGGGAGCCCCCACTCCACTCACATTCAATGAGGCCACTATCATATTTTCACTATGGCCAGGGATTTCTGTGCTCTAAGTGCCCTAGGACCAGTTACAACCTCTAGGCTAGGCATAACTATAATTTCCTTCTCTTTTCCCCATCTCCTTTCACTCCTAGTTTTAATGGGCGAAAAGTTTGTTTCCAGACCACCTAAAACTGCCCCTTTTAACAAGGAATCCTCACAACCCCGTCCGCTAGACACTGACCCCTGTCCCCCTCCACCTTCCATTTTTTTTTCGCCAGGGGTGGACAGTAACTCCCCACCAGCAAAAATACGCAGTTGTGTGTGGGTTACGACCTCCCTGTATGAAGGTAATGAGTTTAATAGGGAATCCCCCTTCTCCTTCATACCAGGAGAAAACATATTATATTTCGATAAGTCTCTCACGGGAGTCCCAGGACTCAGGCCAGCAATCTCTACTAAAGTATCCACCTCTGGACCGCTTACTCGCTTCTCTACTCAAACCTGCCTAAAGGTTCCAAAGGTGGTACCCGTGCCCACTACAGTTTTGGAGACCACCACTAGTTTTTTAATCCGATCGCTTGTAATCTTCGGAAGTCCTCACCCGGGGAAATCCTACCATTCTGCCTAATCAATCCCCTTTCTCCAGCGAATATGCTACTACTTTTGTCGTTATCCGATGCAGACGTCACACCTGAGCAACTAACTCCCTTCCCTTCGGTCCCCATTCTAGAGCTACCATTTGTGGTACTCTGGATCGTAACAAGAATTGAATCTACCCATGGAGAAGTATGCTAATCGATTATCATCAAATGAAGTTGTACGACTATGTTGTCCCTATCATTCTGCCCAAATGATCCCCCATCACTCACGTACAACAATTTGTCCACATTGCTATCGTGCTCCCCTATAATGGAAAGCAGGCTTCTCTCCAGTCCTACCTCCACCACTGTGTCTATGGGTGAATTCACCACCCCCAATCTTGTGTCTTCCAATGGATTGTTATCCCTCCCCACTACTAAATTTGAACCGAAGCCTTCCCGATTCTCCCCCAATACATTCTCTTCAGGACTGTCAACTCTCCTGTGGAAAACAATTTCACCCAGCCCACCCTTCAAAAATTTCTCACCACCCTGTGTTTCTAATGATAAAACTGACTCCCTTTGACAAGGTAAATGTTTCATAGATGAAATTTGTATATGTACGTCTCCCATGTGCATACAATTATGCACAGTCTTGAAATTCGGGAGGTCTGACTTTCTTATGCTCTCGCTCTCAGCTACAAAAGAATTATGGCTTCTCCCTATTCCGACCTCCAAAATAGGGTGTATGGATAAGGTCGCCTCTCCCAATCCCACGACTGCTTCTAGACTTTTATCCCTCACCATCACGGAATTACATCCCCCGTCACCTAGATTATCCCCCAATACAAACTCAACTAGACTGTCAACTCTCCTGTGTAATTCAAAATCACCCAGCTCGCCCTTCAAAGTTGGCTCATCACCTAGGGTCTCTAACAATAACCCCAACTCCCCTTGAAATTTTAAATGATATGTGGAAACATTATGTAAAGGTGGGTATGTGTGTGACTTACCACAATTTCCTTCGCTTTCCACAACAAGAGTGTCATTCCAATCGCTCTGCACATCTATATCGTTTATCTTTTCTGGGACTGTCATCCTCGCAGACCCAACCACAGAGGAGTATTTTAGTGCCACAATATTCGTGCATTGATATCGCAAATAACCCTTTTTTTGCAGCTCGAGCACCTAATAGTTAATGATTATCTCCTCGAGAAATCCTTCTAAGGTGTCCATTTCAACCAACAATTTTCCCATCCTACAATCAGGCCCTCCCAACTGCTTTAAGTTCACATGTAAGAACTTACCAATGGCATTCCCGATTAGTTTGAATGCTTCTTCACTCCACAAGGCAAGGTGGAAACCTGGTAAGAGCACCCACAAGTGAGGTATTCTGAAGATTTCTTTCTCTGGGTTGAACGCCAAGTGCTAGCGTTTCAACATCAGGCTTCCTCCATTTACCACCCAAATTTGTTGAATCACCTTCTCTGCATCTTCCATGGTCCTAAAGATGAAGAAGAACCATCCCTTCAGTAGGATGTATGTCTCTGGTACATAATCTAACAGTGTCTCCCATTCTTTTTTGACCCAAGCGAGAATATCCTTTGCCCCCAAAGCCCAGTAACTGGATTTGTCGACCAGTCCCCGTGAAGTAAAAATGCTTACCACATCCATCCCAATATCCCTCCATAAGGTCATTGATGGCTTCAGTTTTCAAGGCTTTCACACCTTGGCCCCTTTGACTGTCTTGTTTTTCTATAGTTCCCTACAACTGTCAGCTCCTCTCCTCCACTGCCCCCTTCCATCTGATAATTATTCCCACCGCCCCCCTGTGCTAACTGAGAAGTGATAAAATTACCACTATCTTCCTGACCATAGTTAGTCAACCTCCCTCCAAAGGATATGAGATGGTGGTTCTTCACCGACACTGAATTTGTTTGTGCAGGTTCTCTACAAAGGCGAGTGTCGATACCACTGTATGTAAATCCATTCACAATCCACACCTCGTCAGCTAATCGACCCTTCTCTGCCACTGACGTTTCCACCCCTTTGCTTATCCCCTTCTCCACATGAGGAATTCCTTCACCCCCTCTATTTCGAAGCACATCGCGGGCTCTCAACTCCCCTTCAAACAAGCAAGACATCTACCACTTCCCCCACCCAGCTTGTGCGCCTGCTTCAGCCCCACTGCAGATCGCATTACAATGGAAAAACCATTTTCCTTCCCGTCCTTGGATTCCCCCCCAAAATCCGTTTCCCTAGACAAAAAGTCATTTATTCCATCTAGTGTCCAATTTCTCGTTGAATCAACCGAGCAGTCTCCAAGTGTCTCATCTGATGTATTGTCATCTCATTCATTACCCACAAACCCTAACTTCTCACCTAACTGCCTTAAAGTTTGTTTGTATAATAATAATTCAGCCCTGTACACTGCATCTGACTTATGCAATCCCTTATGGTTCCACCATTGTTCCTCTGAATGATTCATCAGCTGGTTACCCATGTTAGTATCCATTCCATCCAAGATTTTATTAATCACACGCCTATTCCTACGCTATACCCTAATGTCACTCTCCACTTCCCCTTAAATCTTATCTACCCTAGTCTCAGATCCCCAGTGACCCGATCCAGGCCTCTAGTTTCCATTCCCTATGGGGGCCGAGCAACCCTACCCTATCCCAAACCCTAATACTTTCCCTCCTTGTCCTAAGAATATGTATCGTGTCATGTAAATGAATTGCTTGTCATTCATTATAGGAGCAATATGATTAGTAGGTGTATACTCTTCATTTACAAACAATTCAACAATCAATGTTTTTTTTAAAGTTTCAAAATTTCTGTACATGTTGACTTTAGCCATAAACATTGATATTTAATAAATAAAGGGTTTTCGTGGATTTCTGGAAATATACTTTCATGACGAACAACAAATGAACAATATTTATCAATCTTGGGTGTATTCAGGGTATAAACCCTAGGCACACTCTTACCAGTCAAGTAAACATACCTATTTCATGGAGTTTTAAAATGAATCTAGGTTGTTGGTTGCCTTCAGTATTCAGTATTCCAAATCATGATATTTTCTTCCCTCTCAGTGTTCCAAATCATGATATTTTCTTCCCTCTCAGCCTTCATTTTTCATCCCAAGAAATTTCATATTGATATAGAAGAGATTTTTCTAGCATGCCCACAAACCAGCTTTGAATTGTGAGAAAGAACAACAACATGGCGGAAAAGGCTCAATAGCCAACACTAAATGTATTCACTCCAATGTTACATATTTATAGTACAATGGGTGATGCCACCTCATAGAGAGATTTGCTTTAGATCCTAAAATCACGCATGATGACTAGACTAGGCAATCTTAACTAACTCATTAGTCATCACTTGAGGATATATTACTAATATCCTAAATGAATAATACAAATATAGTTGACAATTTAGACTTAATGATTGGTAAAGGTAAGCCATAGGCTAACAATCCCCCCCTCAATCACAAGTCCGATCAATAATACCAACAATAAAACATAAATTGGTATCAATTCCAAGTCTTCATACTAAAACTCCTGTGTTGAGCCTCAATGAAGAACTACCTGAAAAACTGCCAATCTGGATGTTGAACATGTTCATTTGAAATGAACTGGAAGAGAGCTGAGATATGGAAGTGAACAACTGCAATATCTGAACATTCCCTGGTTGCTTGACAATTTGATCATTTTGCCAAGTATTTTAGCTAGAAGAATCTGATGCCTTCTGCTAATTGGCGAACATGTAGTATCACCACTCTACTATGAGTGTATCACTGAAAGTGCTCGCTTAATATGTGGTTTGGGATGACCACTAACCAATTGATACCATGTATCTGATGGTTTTTGGATATCCACTAACCAATCTTGACACTTTTAGGTGTCCAACAACATCCCAATGTATAATGTGTATGATTCAATTGCAAGTCATTGAACCATAATCCTGTCAAAGCCTGCCATCTCTAGAAAATCTCACTATGTAATCATGTGAGCCAGGATGCATGCAAATTGTTTACTTAATGTAAACTCCAATCTGATGAGAGAGAACCAAGAGAAGTGAATCAACTTCTAGTGTGACACATCTCTGAAAATGCCTAACAACTCAATGAAATGCCAAGCTGCAATGCAGAAGGATCCTCTTATCCTCTGCTAGGTCGAATGACCATCTATGTGAACCAAATGTTCACATGGTTTCTCTCAAAATAAAAAACTATATGATTCAACTTAAACTTATTGAACCATAATTCTACCAAAGTCTGTCATCTATAGACTGCAGTTTCCTATTTGGCAAATTTCATGCCCATCTAGCATATTTGATGTTTGTTGTTGTCGAAACTTTCTGTCTGAAAACCATCTTGAGTTCCATCATCAATTCCCCCCTTTGTTAGCTGAAAGGAGAGGCCACAAGTGGTTTCATGAACCATTGTCACTGGAATTTTGAACTCCCCCCCTTAAGGTGCATGAGAGTTTCATCATTGTACTCCCCCCTTCTAGGCTCAAGAGAGTACCGTACTTATTCCATTTGAGTACAACACAAAGTGGGCATGTAGAAAAAACCACATGTTATTTCATCCCCCAAGGTCCATGCTCAAAATCTACACCATAAGGGGACCACTTATGTGAGGTGCAAAAATGTTATGTGCTACAAGATTGGTCTTTACTCGAGATTGAATTCTACGGTAAGACTTATATAATCGCTTGGTTGTTGATGACCATTTCCAAGGATCAATCCACTCATAGTGAATCTTCAATCTTGTAGGTTTCTTCAGTTTTGAACATCTGTCTGAAGAATGGTTATGCTTACCACAATGCTAGCAAGGATGGAGATCAAAACACTGATTCTCCATGTGACAAACTCGATTAAAATGTTGGCACCTATCATTCTGATGTTGAACTTGAACAAGTGAAGTTGAAGCTTCTTGAAGGAATCCAACACTTTGGAACTTGATTGGTCTAGAATAATTAGGAATATGAAAGGTAACTTCCTTGTCATATCCAAGTCATGTTCTATTCTTGTTGTAGATGATTTCTTCTCAAGGTTTGATGATGGGCTTGGAAAGAGTATTATGAACCTGTTTCTTTGAAATCCGTGGAAGTGGATTTACTGCATGTTGATGCTTCATTGAAAGGTTTTCTTCACTAAAATCACAAGAAAACTCTTGAAATGTATGTTCATGAATAGATTCAACTTCGTCTGAAACTGATTTTGAAGTTGTATCACTGTGTTGTTCCTTCACTGACTGTTGATCAAAAGCATCATCATCATTATCATCATAGAGAGGGTTGTGCTGAACAAAAACTAGTTCAGAACACTTCACTGACTGTTGATTTTTTAGATCAGTCGACTCATAATTCAATAGCTAGGATAGAGATTGAAGAAGTCTAACTTTATCTTGCGTCACTTGCAAACAAGTTAGCACTGATTGAAGAGTTGTTTTGTTCAATGTCACTATTTTGTCTCCAGTGGTGTTTATTAGAGTGTTCAGTAACTCTAATAATTCTAGATTCCGAGCCATTTAAAAACACTAAATGAGGTCTCCTTGTGCAGGTAGATCTTGATTAAAATTGGACTCGATAGAAAAAGGTTTATTTGCAACTCACTCACTTGAATCTCTCACTTGAACTTCATGCTCGATTTCTATTCTCACTCGCTTGAATTTGTTTCTCGCTCGCTTGAACTTTTCTTTCTTTCTTCCAAGAAGTTGAGGATGTCGGTTACCACCGAAAATGCATTCCAAAGTATTACAATGATTCATTGAGTTAAACTACTCATCTTTGTCAATTATGACTCAAAATTACAATGATTTTTTGGTGTCGAGCTGAGCCGAGAATGCACCTGAAAATTACACTGCAATTCAACTTGATTTTGATTTCACAGTTACAAAGAAAACTATTGCAAGTTTACAATGAATGTTTGATTTCAAATTTAAATTGATCTTCAAATTGATGATGTTTCGACTCCAAGTCACGTCCAATTATCCTTCTATCACAAGATTTATTTCTTCATTGCTGATATGATTGCTAATTTAATATCTTCGTTGCTTCTTGATTACTTGTGCTCCATTGTGCTTGAATTTCATTAACTGAGTGCTTGAATTTCCTTAACTTCATGCGTGTTGTATTAAATGATCAATACTTATGTCAATACTAGACATAAATCATAATGTTCCATGAAAATATTACCATCACACACAGGTACAAGTGTACCTATGATCCCCTTATTCAATTTCAGGTGGATCTAGGACACCAACCACAACAAAATAAATCTTCTTATTATTTTTGAAGATTACAATGATATTTCCTTTTGAATAAGGAAATAGAAATATACATTTTTGAAGAAGACTTTTCTTCCTTTAGTCAAGCCTTTTATGGCTAATAAAAAGACATTAAAAATGTCAAATTAAACCACCATAAACAATATTTTTTAAATTTGCACATAAAGTGATTTATATGCATATGGAACATTAGAACTAAAAGAACTTATCCTTTTAACATCTTTCGTTAAGATTGGAACAATGAATGTGTTGGAGGCCACATGAAATTGACTTTTGAGTAGATATCGCATAAATTTCTCAATAATTGATTTGTTGAGAGATAGCCTCCATGATCAAAGTAGAAATGATTAATCAGTTGAGAATTAAATGTCAGTCTGACACACCAGATTGCTCCATACTTTACCAAATAACAATGGCAGGATATTTCTTTGCAGATTTGACCACTGACAACAACTGCGCATACAGGTTGCTAAAGAAATTCACCACAAGATCTCTTGGAATTCGCATGCAGGAGGACTTTTATTGAGAGAAAGGAAACTCGTATGGATATTCCTGCCAAGCACAATTTCTCTCTTTTCTCCATTTCCAAAACCCTGATTTACAATTTCGGTGACGGCCAAGGGCACGCATATCTCAGACGGATCAAATTCCGTCGGGAAGAGGTTCGACCCATTCACCTGCCAATGCCTTAGGGTTATCATTCGTGCTTGGGTTCACAACTTGTTCCGTGCAAACCATGGCTCTTTTGTTATTTGTCATTTCTAGAATATCCTGCCAATGTGTCGAGATTGATTCTCCCAAGTTATTGCAGCATGGTGTTGGCCGAACGAGATCAGACTTCCCTTTTTGGCAGGAGCATCACTTCCAAAGTCCATTAAAATTGCAAGTGATGGTTGACTCTTTCTTCACATAATCATAATGATCATTTAGGACAGCTCGAACACACAACAAACACTCAATATAAAAACTTACAGGCTGTACATAGAAAATACTAGCATGCAGATTGCAATATTAAATGAAGAAATTAATAATGAAAGTGCACAGATTGTAGTATATCATAGCATCAAAAGAGAACAACACCAGAAAATCCTCAGCATGAACCCACACAGAGGAAGATGCATAAGAATCTCCACAGATAGCTTAGATCGCGCGCAAACAACTGGTACGAAGACAATAACACGAGTTTATGAGCGATAATTTCATTGTTCCTCAGATCCGCAATCACATAGATGGACACTAGTGTTGTCCAGACTCGAACCCATGACCAACCAAACTGGCCCTCAGACGATCTTCAAACTCAATCACGAGTTTGTAGAAGTAAATAATACACATGCGAAGACCATTCCCAGATCGAATCCCTTGGATTCCCTTGCGTCCAAGCTAGTAGAGGTTTTTTTTTTTTTAACGAATCAGTTTATGAATCTTTAGATCAGGTTGAAAGTGCTTTGTATTAGCCACTAATGCATAGAGAACGAAGTAGGTATACCTGCGACCTCCATTTAATCCATTGATCTATTTATTATTTTGTAAACCCTCGGTGAAATTCAGCACAACCATAGGCTTCTAAAAAAATCAGATCTGCAATTCACTCAATAAATCAGATATGTAATTCGCCCGAAAAATCGAAATCTCAAAGACAGTGGGGAGTTTATCTCACTTGAAGTGTGCTTCGGTAGAAAGGATGGCGATAGACAGTCTACATTCGATGATGAACCATATTTCTGCATATGGCAAGTAGAATGTAGGAAATACACAGGGAGAATTTCCCATCTAATGCTAGTTTACAAATTCAAAACCCCAATTGGCCACTAGAATAAAATACATATAGAGCGATATCTGTTTTGACGGTAAATTGGCTATACCAAAGAGGTCACAAATTTGCAGTAAGAACCGTACGAATTTTCCACAAAAAGGAAAACAAGCATTGAAACTATCAAGTGGACTGTCAGTGTTTTGGATATGGATTGGAAGGAAAAAGGATCTGAAGGCATTGGGAAAGGCACATCCTTCAAGTCTACAATAAATATTTCTCATATGAGCAGGTTGAAAACTTAAATGAGCCAAATCTGGATACATGGAATGACTATGATGATCGCATGGATCTATTAAATTATGATTTCAAAAATGATGGATTAGCTTGAAAAAAATTATATACATAAGGGACTGCAAAGAATTGGAAGTGTTTAACTGTGGTGTGTGAAAATGACCATAACCAAACTTCAACAAACATATCTGAAAAATAAAAAAAGTAAAGAAATTGTAGATCTTACTAGACTCGATGAGGTAGCTTGTGGACACTCACTTGTCTTCTTTTCTTTCTCTTTTGCTTGGATTTTCATGCTCATCTCCACATTTTAACAACAAGATTTTTCATCGAAAACTATCATGAATCTCAAGACTACCATGCCCTTAAGACCATAAGATCTTTGATACCAATTGATAAAACATAAACAAGAACAACAACATGGCGGAAAAGGCTCACTAGCCAACACTAAATGTATTCACTCCAATGTTACATATTTATAGTACAATGGGTGATGCCACCTCATAGAGAGATTTTATCTAGATCCTAAAATCATGCATGATGACAATGATAGGCAATATTAACTAACTCATTAGTCATCACTTGAGGATATATTACTAATATCCTAAATGAATAATACAAATATAGGTGAAAATTTAGACTTAGTGATTGGTAAAAGTAAGCCATAGGCTAACATCACTCACACAGAAGATGG
The DNA here is from genome assembly GCA_009831015.1 of Picea engelmannii. NCBI lineage: Eukaryota > Viridiplantae > Streptophyta > Pinopsida > Pinales > Pinaceae > Picea > Picea engelmannii. The sequence goes on along the minus strand of ML778822.1, from coordinate 697,337 downwards.
CCAAATGATCCTAAATGTGTGTGTGTGTGTATATATATATATATATATATATATATANATGAACCAGTGAGTCAAAGGTAGGATCCTAAATGAACTAATTGTGAACCTTGCCCCATTTCACAAGAGTTTTCCTTCACAACCTCAAGGGATTTTTCCTCTTCATATAGACATCGTTCTTGTTACAGTCACCATAGCCCAAAAATTGTTGAAATTCGTTACACTGCATGCTTTACAAGTTTACAGGATAAATTAGCTATTTTAGAATCTTATACTCGTAATTGTTCCTTATCTAGAAGACTCGTTGGTAGTGTAGTGTGACTCGTGAGATACATGTGATTGCATAAGGACTGTTACTTGTCTCAAGGGAAGGAGTCAAAATTATATATATATATATATATATATATATATATATATATATATATATATATGAAAATGGGTAAATTTTAAAATTAGCTATTGTAAGGCCTCCATCGACACCCACCATCATGCTCCTTGGGATGATTCAAATATGAGTTGAGTAGAGAGAACAAGGAAGATACAATCAGTTGGGAAAGTACATGTCTTATACGAATGGGAAGGAGAACCTTGGATGCATGATGGTGGAATTCAAACCAAAGGGGGAATGCACCTTACATTCCTTGTCACATATAATGTACACTTGGGTTGTGCTTGGGAAAGGAGAAGGAAACTTTAGTGTGAAAATAAGGAGTGGACCCACCTACCCTTTGTGGCATGGGATAATTTGAGATATTTGATGACCCCATTTACACACTGATGAAGAGACACATTGGTCGGCACAAGGAAAAACACAAGGCAAGGGGCACGTACCCAAGGATGGGGTGCATCGGTTTCAAAATACGTGAAGGTTCATGAGCAATCAGGTTCATAGGTACGTTAGCCAGTGAAGGTGAATGTCGGTTCATTTGGGAGCACCATTCCATCAAGGGGTTTGTTTATTTGTTTGGGTGCATTGGTCCACAAACATGTGCAACACCCAAAGGACATTATTGTTCACGAAAAGAGATGCTTGGAGTCCAAATACGAACACAAGGCTCGCAACAAAAAAGGCATAAGAAATTGATCAAGGAGTGAGACATAGAATCCAGGATAAGGTGTGTGAATAGTTGGGGCACACCACAAGATAAGGGAAGGAGGTGTGATGGAGGAGTCTTGGTGTGAAAAATCTATGAATTTTGGATAGTTCTATTGTATGGGGTGAGTTGTCACACTCTAATCATATTTGTAACTATATAGTAAAACCATATGTTCATTGTAATGTATTGTATTTAATTGGTTTTGCAATGTAATGAATGAAGTTGACTATTAGCCACGACTGGTGTCACCCACACTATGTATCTCTTCTGTTCTCATGTTTTTTATTGTATTCTAGAATGAAGAAGTGTTAAAGAATGTTAATAATTTTATAATCATGCAAGTGAGTTGCAAAACGTAGGAATGTGCCACTCTAGTAGACTAAAATGGATTCTGGGTGAAGTATCCTTGGTTGAGCCAAGATGCCAAGTCAGAAAAATTGTGGTGCGACACATCCACCAGATGAAAAGGTTGGACCCGGGCATGACTCTTGGGGGAATGATAGATGGTATCGAAGAATTTTCACAAGTACTGTGATAAAGAGCATTGAAAATATGTATCACATGTTATGATATTATTTTCCATAGTCCAAGAGTTGGTTGACTCAGAGTGGTGTGACTCCTTGGATAGAGAAAGATTAAGTCATATGAAAAAGATAGGTCGCAGATGACTCAAGGTGGGATGTGTCAAGTGTCTCTCCATGACCTGAGGCAAAGGAGACTTGGTTGGAGTAGCGAAAAAATATCTACAAGGACTTGCGATGACACACCATTGAACAAAGGGATGGACCAAGGGGAACTCCCACATAGTTTGCCGAAAATTGGTTTGATGAAGCTATGTTGTATTAATATTCTATTTGTCTTTTCCACATAACGTAGAAAGAGTGACAAGGCTCAAATTGAAGCATGTTATGAATTATTGGTACGTTGGTTGACCTAGGCGGAAAAATTGGCATCCAAGACCATCAATTGTGTTTTTTGGATATCATTATGAACAAAGGAATAGGGAAAGGTCTGGTTGACTTAGGGACTCACACAATTTTTTAAAGAGAGAAGTTGTGAAGGAGATGGGATTAAGAGCTTCTCTATGCAGAGAAGAGGTGAAGGAAGTGAACTATAATACAATGGAAACAACTCATGTTTCTTCTTGAGTTCAGATTCGACTTGAAAAATGGGAAGGTCGAACTAATTTCATAGTGATGGATATGAATGACTTTGAGGTGATCCTTGGGAAAGAGTTCCCCTGGACGAAAAGTTTGGTCCTCACGCCATGGATGGAAAAGATGGTTATGCTTGGTGAACATGATAATTGGGTTTTTTGCACAACCACAAGGAATTATGGTGGAAAGGTGTATCTTGTGTCTGCATTGAATATAAAGATAGCAACAAGGTTGTCAGGATCACATATTTATGCAATAGTTCTTAAAGAAGCTCAAGATGATGGAGTGGACACACATGTTCCACCTGAGATCGATTACTTGTTGGGTAACTTTGCGGAAATAATGCCAGATGATTTTCAAGAAGTACTCCCGCCATGATGCATTGTTGATCATTGTATAGAGCTAGAGGCTGGACTACAACCACCTGTCAAAGATCCTTATTGATTTCCTAGACATAAGTTGGAGGAGTTGAAGCAACATTTGATAGAATTGATTGACGCAAGATTCATCCATCCATATAGGCCAACATATGGTGCTCTAATTATATTTCAAAAGAAGGGAACTTTAGAGCTGAAGGTGTGCTTGAATTACCAAACTTTAAACAAATAGATTGTGAAGAACCGATACAAGTTTCCTTTAGCTACAGATTGATTTTTCATGTTGGCCAACACCAAAGTCTTCTCAATGATTTACTTGCGACATGGGTATTATCACGTGCATGTTGAAGATGGGAATGAGGAAAAGATAGCCCTGGTGACAAGGTATGGGGGGTATTTGTCCCTAGTGATTCCTTTTTGGGTTGTGCAATGCCCTTGAAACCTTTTGCACATTGATTAAAGGCGTTTTGTTGCCACTTTTGATAACATTTTTTGTGGTGTATTTAGATGACATGTCATGTAGTGTGAAAGTATGTAGTAGAAAAATAAGTATTTGACATAGGTCTTTGAGATGTTGTGACAAAACTGGTTGTTTTTTAAGAAATCTATGTGTGTTTTTCGATAGACTGTGATATCATTATAAGAGCATTGGATTCGACAAGGATGCATTCCCATGAACCCTAAGAAGTTCAAGGAAATCGAAGATTGGTAAGAGCCGTGGATAATTCATGTGGTGAGAGTATTCCTTGGTCTATCCACTTAGTATGAGAAGTTTGTAGATGACTACTCTAATATTGTTGCACTCTAATAGTGTTTCATTGTTGAATGACTTGTTGAAAAAAAATAAAGCATGGAACTGGACAAAGAGGTGTAAAATTTCATTTGGGTAGCTAAAGCACACAATTTTCATTACTCCCATGTTGAAGTTTCCATACTTTGAACAATCATTTGAAGTGAAAATGGATACATTAGAAATTTCTATTGGACAAGTTTTTATGAAGGAGGGACATCCAATTTTATTTGAGAGAAGAAATCCCCAAGAACGTGAACGAAGGTACCCTATTCATGAGAAGGAGATGATTGTTATAGTACACTGTTTTCATACTTGGAGACAATACTTGTTGGGAAATCCATTTGTCATGAACAAGGACAATGTTGTGACAAGTTACTTCGTGACACAACTAAAGTTGTCACCCAAGCATTTAAGGTGACAATAATTCCTCACAGAGTTTGACATGACCATTGAGTATAGGTCTAGAAGGTTCGATGTTCTCACATATGCCTTGAGAATAAAGGAACAAATTGCAATCCTAGAAGAGGAGGATGAGTTTCCTAAATTAGAGGGCAGTTAGATTCATGTCTTGGAACAGTTGCATGAAAAGATCAAGGAAGTGTTAGAGAATGATCGCACAATGAATAACATCATGAAGTAGGTGAAGGATGGAAAAACACAAAAGTTTTGGCTACACAATGTATTGTTGTATATTGGGGAAAGAATATATATCCCTGAGTTGTATAACCTTAGGAGGGAGCTTGTGAAGGAACGTTACGATTCGTCTTAGGCTAGACATCCATAACAAAGTATGTCAGCAGGATAAGATGGACACCAAGATGATACCAAGACTATTACAACATTAACTAATTATGGAGAGACCATGGATGAGTTTCTCAATGGACTTCATCACTCAACTTCCGATGGCACAAGGATACAACTAAATTTTTTTTTGTGGTGGATCGATTCTCCAGGTATGTTTTCTTCATTGTGAATAAAATGCCTTGTGACATAGAAGAAGTTGCAAAGTTATTTTCCAATAACATAGAGAAGTATTGGGGTCTTCCTTTGGGCATTGTATTAGACAGTGATGCAAGGTTCACAAGTAAGTTTTAGACTACATTTTTCAATCTTGTGGGGACAATGTTTTTGAATAGTTCATCCTATCATCCGCAAATAGATGGGTAGATGGAATGAACCAACATACTTTTGGAGGAATACTTTTGACACTATGTAAAGGAATATCAGATGAATTGGTCATAATTGTTGGATGTTTCCCAATTCTAAGATTTAAACGAAGGGATATAGTGCATTCAAGTTGAAAAATGAACACCAACCCATGAATATTCATTTTGTTACACAGGGATACTGTGGAATAAATCCATAATCCACGGGTTTCATCAATAACTAGCAATATTGATTGGACATAACTCGCACATACTTGACTAATGAAGTGGATATAATGAATTAGTTGGTAGATCGTAGTAGGCATGAAAAAAAACTCCAAGTATGAGAGTTGGTCTTACTAAAGTTGAGGAGAGATCAATTCCCACCCCCTAAAGGGATGGCTCCTACATATTGAAGTTACTATTCCACGTGTGACATATTCATTTGTCTTCTAAATTAGTGAATTGAAGTCTTTCCCAAGGGACCCAAATGACCAAGTTGAGTTAAGCCATCAAGATTGGAGTTACTATTCCACGTGTGACATATTCAGTTGTCTTCCAAATTAGTCAATTGAAGTATTTCCCAAGGGACCTAGATGACCCAAGTCGAATTGAGCCATCAAGAGCACGATCCATGGTTGCGAACAATCCAAAGTTGGAGGTAGAGAATATTTTGGCACATCACATCTTTGGACATGGAAGAGGTTGAGAGCACAAGTAATTTTTCCATTGGAAGGAAAAAACTGACCAACATGATAGTTGAGATAGATATCAGTCCTTGTTGAAATCTGAGGACATGATTCAGGAGTTTGACAAAGGTTTCTATAGATCAATTTGTGAAGATGTCAAGAACTCTGGTGGGAGAGAATGTAATTCCTCTTGTGACACCCATCGAGCATGTGCTCCTTGGTTCGATTCAAAGACGAGTCAGGAAAAGAGCATAAGGAAGATGCAATTGGTTGGGAAAGTACTTGTCTTATAGGAATGGGCATGAGTAGATTGGGTGCATGATGGAAATGTATGAACCTAAGGGGAATGCGCCTTAATTTTATTGTGACGGAGGATGTAGACCAGGGTTGTGTTTGGGAAAGGATGGGACAACTTAGCTATGTGTCCAAGGAGTTTTCATTCCTTACCTTAGCAACATGGGCACATTGGAGAGGGTGGATGACGCCATCGACACACCCACAAAGACTGACGTCGGATGGCACAAAGAAGAAGATAAGGAAATGGGTGTGTGCCCAAGGATGGGGTGTGTTGGTTTAAAGACACAAAAAGGTTCATGAGCGGGTTCATGGGTGCTTTATTCCACGAAGGGGCGCATCGGTCCATGAAGGGGAGCAAAGACCAAAGGATGCGACGATTTATGATAGGAGATGCTTGTAGTCCATATAAGAACACAAGACACACAACCAAGAAGGCTTATGCAAGTGAGAAAGGCATGAGATGTAGAGGTCAGTCTGAGCTAGGTGCAAAACTAGGGCACATCATAGGGTAAGACAAGAAGGTGCGACAAAGGAGTCTTGGTCTGTCGAATCTGCAAAGTTTCGATAGTTCTCTTGTATGGGGCATGTCATGAGGCTTTGTCCATATTTGTAACTGGAAAATAGTGCCCTCTCTTCATTGTATTTTATTGTATTGAATATGTCTTGCAATACAATAAACATAATTGAGTATTAGGCATCACTGGTGCCAACCCCACTTAATCTATGTCTCTTGTCTTTCTCGTGTTTTCTATTGTATGCGAGAATGACTAAGAGTTAAAGAATGTTGTATACAAGTGAGTTTCACATAATAGGTGTGTGACTCACTCATAGCCTAGAACTGTGTATGGGTATGCTCTAGGTGAAGAGGTCTAGTTTCGATGAAATATCCTTGGTTGAGCCAAGCTAAGTTGCAAGTAGATTTCAAGAGAGACTTGGACTTGCCTCTTGGGGTGTGCGGTCTATCATATTGACTGCAAGTGAATGTAAATAGTGAGGTGCAAATTTTAAAATAGATTTATATGAGTCGTGAATAAGTGAAAAACGGGTATTTACCCATCAGGTGTATTAATGTTTACAGTATTGAAATTTTCCATATACAATAATATTTACGAAATCAAGGGTTTTGATTGCTTTCTGGAAATATACTTTCCTGAAGAGCAACAAGGACGATTGAAGAGGAACTAGCAATAAAAATGTGGTAATCCCTAGAAAGCGATAAGTTAATTCTACCACAGAACCGGGACCAATCTACAAAAATGGCAGCAATGCCCATGGGAAGAACCTAGAACATTCCAATTTCTGTTGGCAGTTACATCTACGGGTGAAACCCAGTAAAGAAGCGGCGTTTGGTAATTAGGCTGGAGAAGATAATACATGCAATTATTCTATTGAACATTCTCAAATAGACTCGTAGCTGTTTAGGGAGCTACAGAGTAAACCATGTTGGCTTTTGCCATTTCCATGTTTGTTTTAGTAGCATAAGTCACGATTTCAAGCACATGCTTGAGAAGCAGAGGAAATGGCATTTTAGAAGCTTTTCCTTCAATATAAAATATGTCTTTACCAACGACATCTCTACTAAAACGGCCGTTGAACAAACAATTCATGGAGAAGTGATACTGCAAAAACAAAAGGTCTCTCCTTTCAACGTTACGATTTACTATGCAGCAACTCTGGTTGACGAGGTATCTGAATTGATTGGAAACAGTGTGTATCTCCAGATTGTCAGCTATCAGTTCTAGATTATCAAAGAGGGGAATACTTGCTATCTAAGCACAGAAATTTAGGAGACATTTTCAGTGCGATAATGTCAACAGAAAACGCAGGGAGCAGGTCACGTTAAAAACATTGGCGGTCGCACACCTGTCTTTCAATTCATTACATTATGAAGGAGGGAAAGGCTTGCTATCGACGCACATAAATATGATGGAACACTAATATCGAAGCACGAAAATATGTGAGACAATTTCAGTGATTTGAATTCAATAGAAAAAGCTGGGAGTTTCTCATTATTCTTTTTAAAACTTTTTTTTCGTTGGAAAAGCAGTTTCAATGATATTCATTATAATCAAAATAAAATAAATTTTCAGTATAAAATATTAAAATTAAAATTAAAGTCAATATAAAGTATGAAAATTAAAGTCATTAGCCATGACTGGTACTGTTAAATACTATTTAAAAATTTCACCTCCTCCATTCTTATATAAAAAGTTTGAACCTTGTCTATTATAAACTGGTTAAAAAACTACTGAGATTAAGATAATAAATAAAAATTTCATAATGGCAAACCAAAAAAACCTAATTCTAACCATCAAAAATGAAAAAACCCAATTCTAGTCATCAAGAAATGAAAAAAATCCAAAATTAATGAAAAAATGAAAAAAATCCAGAATTAATGACAAAATCATCAAGGATTTCTTCAAAGAACATCCTCCCACATCCATGGATTTTTTTTTAAACTACCACATCCATATATAATGGATGGAGACGCCTATAGAAATTACAATCAGTTAACCATCTTAGATAAACTTCACGTGGGCGTAATCGGTCTGCCTTCGTACTCTGAATTTAAGAAGCAGGTAAATTCAAGAAACCTCGCAGGAAGAAGAAAAACAAGATGGGAAGTTCCAGTTCCTGATCCTTGTATAAAGGAAAAAAACACCGCTACAATCCATGATTTAAAGTCTCAGAAAAAGAATAGTAAGCCACAAAATTAGCTGGATCGTTTTCATATTATACACCATATTCGCATCAGATTGACATAATTTTTGCCAATTTTAATGGTGACTATTCATGGCAGCTAAGATTATCCGTCACTTTACTTCGAAATTCACATTTGTTTTTCTACCAGGTTATCCGACTTATCATTATTATGTTCGAATTCTTTAGTGAACTATTTCTCCCTAACCAAAAGTAGTCTCAAATGAAATCTAGATCGCACGGTTTCTCTTTTATCCTCCCAGTTCATTATTGGCGAGTTGTTATGTTCTGGTCCTTCATGTATCCCATTTGATCGTACCATCAAGCACCGTATTTGTTCCTGTGATTTGTATAAATTGAAATTAATAATTACTTACAACGGTGTATACCTATTAAGAAGCGTCAAAATTAATAGGTTTTCAATGATAGAGGTGATTTCTATGGACATGATTTTATGATTTTATATGTTTGGAATATTTTTGATGGTTAATATTTATAAATGGGTTGTGATTTCCACCATTAATTATCTTGTATGATAAAACATGTCGGTTGATTAACACAATCATATTAAATATATGATTGATATAAATCAATAAAAGCAATTTTACATCCATTATTGATTTAAAAGTTGAGGCAACCATATTTCACTTCTTGGTAATGAGTTGGACCCAACAAAAATTGTTCTATATTTTTCCCATTCACAACTCAAATACTACCATGTCATACCAAGATCGGTTTCCAGTTATTAAAAAAATATAACTGAAAACAGGTTTGAACATAGTGACAGAATTATTATCAAAATATTTTCAAAACGTAAAAAACAACAAAGTTTCAACCCCTTAGCTTATAAATCATCTAAATATAACTGAAAACAGGTTTGAACATAGTGACAGAATTATTATCAAAATATTTTCAAAACGTAAAAAACAACAAAGTTTCAACCCCTTAGCTTATAAATCATCTTTTTGTATCTATTTTTCTAATATAGGGCACAAATAACAAAACCCTAATAGTTAGAAAACCATAATCGTTACTTTTTTCTTTATTGAATTAAAAATGGTTTAGTATACACTTAAGAGCATATTTTATTAGTTTGTTTGTCTACTTGAGGCTTATGTTTGGACTTGGACGAGCCATAAGGCTCCTTTCCATATATCTATTGGACTAACCACCGCACTTATGGGAATTGATATAGTGGATTAACAATCATGTTGGGAATATGGGACTAATAATCTATTTAAGGTAATGTTTTTTGTTTGGAAGTTTATTAACACCTGTAGGTTTTGGTGTAATAAAAAACTTTAGAATCAGAGTTTTCACTTAAATTTTATTCCCCAAGTTAGTGTTGGATTAAGAATGAAACAATGATAAATTAATTAAATCATATATGTTTATTTTTATTATAAAAAAAAAACAAAAAAAAAAAAACAATTTATATTATATTTAGATTTTAATCTTATTCCTTCTTTCTTGAAGCCACTAAGACATGAAATTGTGGCAATCTACATAATTATATCCAGGTTCAAATCCAGAGGGGGGTAGGGTATGTATACCTTCGTAAATTTTACCAATCAAATTGTTGGGGGCAGGGAGGTCCCTTGTCCCACAAACAAGGAGGTCTCATACATCAATTTGATATGTTGGCTTAGCCATGACCTTAAAAATAAATTATTATTATTAATATTTATTATGTAAAAAACCAAAATTCTAAAACAATATTCCAATATATAGGGAAGCCTATAAACTTAATTAGATGATTAAAGTGATTAGGATAATAATTACCTATCCACCCATTTTAGTAATTGATCGTGTAAGTGGCTAGAGTTTAGGGTTTTTTCCATATCTTTTAAAGTTTTTAATTGCATTTTATGTAAGTGGCTAGAGTTTATGGTTTTTACTATTTTTAGTATATCTTTTAAAGTTTTTAAATGCACGACGCGTGGGATGGGTTTTATAATGAGTTTTCACTGGTCCACGTGTTGGTGTAATGTTGGTGGAATGGGGCGTTGTTTCTTTTATGGAACAGATGTCCTAAGAACGCGCAGGGTACATCCTTTGCGATCAACGAGCCTTTTGAACTGGAAACGAAAAAGACCACCGGAGGATATTGAAGGTAGAAATCCATGCGATCGATATGGTGTGAAGGCAGAAACCCATGTTTTGGCGAGACCAAGGAGAGGATATGTGAGGCCGCTACCATGTCTGAAGCACAATTTTTGGTTGTGGGTAGCCATGGACATGGCACTTTCATCGGCTATTTAATCATACTTGTCTTTACCATCCCTGATTTTCAGTCTAATTCGATGATGAATTCCGTATTTACTTAACTCGGTCTCGGTTTGATTGACAATTTGGAGAGCAATCAGTGGGAATGTGAGTAATTACTGTGCACAAGGTTAGGGCTTTTCTTTTAAAACACAGATTAGGGTTTGTCAAAGATTAGGGTTTGTACTGTGAGATCAAGAGACTAGAGCCTGTAAAATCTTGTCGGCAAATAATCCCACGAACCAGAACAATGTATCCGCTTAGCCGGACTGTTAAAAAAACCAACCAAGCCCGAGTCTCCTGGATCGAGAGACAAGTCCAAGGCCGATAATCTGGTTCTCTTTATTTCCACATCCACATAAGACTTTACAAACTGAAGTGTCTATACGGCCTTATTTCTTGACTTACGAATGCATTCTGCTAGGCAGCAAAATATATCCTCCGTGACAACTATTTCCACGAGGGCTGATGAAAGAGTTTCTTATTTCTCATCAGATATAGATATGGGCTGGTAAACAGTCCAAATAAACTGGTAAACAGTGCAAAATACCGGCTATTCTTTTTCTCTTTTCTTTTTCGTTTCGTTCACATTTTTTTCAAACTTCGATAATTCCTCCATCTGAAAAAAGACTTTACAAGTCGTTCGGGGTTTTTGTCCTCCATATGCATTAACAGAGTTTTAATAGATTAGTTTTGTTAGATTATGTCCATTCGCTATGGACTTTTCCTGTATAGGTCAAGACCTGATAAATATTCAATAAAAAGTGAAGCTTAATGACCTACAATGATTGGGACTAAATCGAAATCAGTAAAGACCATACTGAGGAAAAATTTAGCGCGTCAATGTTAATACATTCCCTTTTACCACCAATTATTAATTCAATTTTACCACCCAATGTTAATTCAAAAATGCAATTCACAGAAATTTTTTATTTCAACCTGCTGCTTTAGATGTAAATTTAAATATTCTGAAAACATTATTCAACTCTTTCCACCAACTAGTTGAATTTAGAAAGCCTATTTTGATTTAAGGCTGCTCTAAATATAAATTTATCAAAATATTAAAAGGAAGCTCAGCTTTTATTCTGAATTTTCCATATAAAAGATCAGAATTTTGATATTTTTATTAGACCTAATAACTTTACTGAGACATAATATTTGTAACTGATCTAATAGTTTTACAATATAAAAATATAATATTTTTATTGACCTAATAGTTTTACAATATTTTTATTGATGCCTATGACTATTGTGCATTATACTAAATGGGTGATATTTTGTATTACATAATACATTTTTTTTTGTAAGTGAGTGTGAGTTCTTGTATTACTTAAAGATATTATGATACAAAAAGAGGGGGAATCACTTGAGTTGTGCTTTCTAAGATAGCAGAGGGGTAGAGCTGCGCTGCCACTTTGGGAAACTGGTTCAGTCCTACTATATTCAGTTTTGAAAAGCTAAACATAAGCATATATATAAAATGACATAATCATATAAAAAGGAGGTTGCACCTACACCGAGCAGCATGTCTTGACCAATGTATGAACCCGCACTAGTCCAGGATGATGAGATGTTTTTTTCCTTCATCCTTTCTTTCCTTGTTCTCATCGCTCTGGACCATCGTACGTGTCTTTCTAATACAGGTTGGGGCTCCACTCCGGTCCGCTGGCGTGATGTCCATGTGGTGGACGTAGCGCAAGTATAGGTGGAATTGGCTTGCCATTCGTTCCAGTTTCTCCTTCTGGCTCCTCTGATCCTCAGCTAGCTATTTTTTACTGGCCTCCAGGTTGCTGTGGTGACTCAGGATCTCTGTAAGCGGTTTTTTGTGGTCCTTGTTATCTTTCTGGCTGGCATATTTTCGTTCAAAGCTCATATTGCCAATTAACTTCTTTTTTTGCCAAGCCTCCTCTATCGTTTTGTGGTAGAGGGTTACTCTGGGTTGTGTGGCACCTGGGTCCTTTATCCAGTCTGCTTCCTGAATCAGTTCCTTCCAAGCTTTACCCCTGCGCTTAGTATTGATTTATTTCTCCCACCTGGATGATCGCTTTCCCCTTTGGTTCTACCTACGTATGAAAAGTACCCTTGTCATCTGTGGCCGCTTGCTCCATCCTTGTAATCCTCCGGGGGATTAATGATGGTTCTCTCCCCTGTGGCCTTCTCTTACTGTGAGTTTTCTTCATTTGTACCATCTCGACTGGTTTGTGGTAGTTTTTGCCTTGGGTTCTCCTCCTATTCCTATTTACATCTCCCTTGCTTTTATGATAGCCCATTCAGTTGCTCTTCTCCTATCGGTAGCTATTCCTAGTGCTTCTTCTCTTATGGGATTTTCCCATCTGCGGACTTGTCCTAACAATCATGGTCTTCCCATAGGGGTGTACCTTTCGGTCATTTTTCTCTGTCTCGGTATGTGTGCTTGTGATGACCCGATCATAACCCCTGCACCAACCCTTGTCTATGCACGTTGTACAACCAATTGTGCCACTCCCCGTATCTATACTTGGGTGAGGTGTATCCATAATTAACCATGGTAACACCTTTTTCCTTTCATCCTTTGCTACTTGTTGATTACCTTCTCTTCTTTCCTATGAACAACCCTTGTACTTATTCCTATTGACAGGACCTTTGTGTCGTACCCCCATTTTCCGTGTGGTATGAGTTTGCATTGTAGCTCGTGGTTTAGTGATGGGAGATCAGATTCTTCCTGGTTCTTTCGTGCCCGTCCCATATCCTTCGCCTCCTTCCTCGGTGTGGTCCTCCATACTTCGACTGTCGTCACGGTCTTTTGTCACTAGTTGGATGCAGTATGTTCTGAATTAACCCTTCGAGATGTTACTCCAGCTAGTGTCAAGTTCAAATCCTTCCTTGTTGACCCCCTCATTAGCAATTATGTCCGCCAGTCCATTTTCTAACTTGCGTACCCAACGCAACTCAACTATGTTCCCCATCTGCAAATGCTCTTGGATTTTTTGTAGAGAGTGTGCCAAGCGCCAGTGCCTCTGAATTTTTCCCACTCTGGTTCCATTTTGGAGTCTCTTAAATGTGTTGATAACCAACATGTAATCACATTCCACGATGGTGTTTTTCATCCTTTCCCAGCTTAGAATCTCGACGCTGGTCACTAAGGCTCTAAATTCCGTAGTGTTGTTGGTTGAGTTTCTCAAACTCTCGACGTACAACCCGATTATATTTCCATCACTGTCCCTGATTACCCTTCCCATTCATGTCATTCATGGGTTACCTTTTGACGCCTCGTCGAAATTCAGCTTGAGGGATCCTACTAGTGTGGGCCTCCAGTTTCACTCACCTACTGGGAGTTGCGGTAACTGCCTTACTTGACTATTGTTATGCCTCTCTTTCAGGTGAAAAGATTCTAGAATTCATGAGTCTTGGTCTTCAAGTTGCGCTCTTTCTATCTGACAGTTGTAGCTCTGCACCGTTTCTCTTATCAGGGAGGTTATTGTTTCCTTGAGTTTCCCTTCCGGTCGACTTTCATTCCTGAAGATGTGTCGGTTCCTTTCTTTCCATATTAACCATATGATCATCCCCGAAATGAGGGTCCAACATAGGTTCACCTCTTTGTTTTCAGTGTAATTCTATTTCCAAATATTGATAGTTACATAGATGTTACCTCGGATCCTATTGGACTGTTGAAAGCGCCCAGTCCCAGATCTCTTCTGTGTATATGCATTCATTGAGGAGATGATTCTTTTTTTCTTTCTTAGCTTGATAGAGGTGGCATCTTGATGGGCCTATGTATCCCCTTTTCCTTATGTTTTCCCAAGTTAGAATTCGATTGTGGAATATTAACCATTTGAAATTTTTTATTTTTGGCCATTTGGGGTTGTTGCAAAGCTTATCCCATTGTTGTGCTCGGTCTTCCTGGTCCTGGTCCTCGATGTAGTGTTGGACTTCTTTCAACCTGAATTTCCCGCCGTCCTTTTGTCCCCATCTCAGTTGCTCATCTTCTTCTGAGACTGTAATTTTCCTACTCCCAAGTTCCTCCTCCACCTCTTTTATGCTTGTTGCGGTCTGGTCTCTATTTTGCGAAGTGAGAGTGTCCCAGATTCTCCATCTGTTGTGATTTGTTTCTTGTTTCCAGTAGTGGTAGACTCTGGTTTTACCTAGTGCGATCATCTCCTATTGGAGTTCCTCCTTGCCTTGATTTTCCATTCTAGGTTCCTGTTGCCAGGCGTCCTCCCAGAATCTGGTTGTTCTGCCATTCATTACTTTCCAAACGTTGTGTGTCTGGATCTAGGCTTTATTGTGCCACACTAGGTTCCATATGGTTGATCCCTCCCTGTTTCCCCTAAAGAAAATTGTGTCCTGGTCGTTTATGTCCAGGGCATACTTGGTCTTCCAGAGGTTTACCCATGGTGCAGTAGTTTCTTTGACCCATCACCACCAGAATTTCGCCCTGTAGGCATCGTTGCTTACTTGCGGGTCTTGTAGCCCCAGGCCTCCTTTTCTTTTTGGTTACAGACCTTCTCCCATGCCCCCAAGGCCCATTTTTTATTTCTTTCCGTTGCTCGCCACATGATGTCCCTTTGGATGGTTCTTATCTTTTGTAGTATCCCCTTGGGGGTTGTAAAAACATACATCATAAAGGTTGGAATTTCTTGCAGAACCGATTTGGTTAAAATGAGTCTTCCTATTGGGTTGAGGGATCTGTACGTTCAATTTTTCACACTCTCTTGGAACTTGTTGATCACTCCTTCCCAAGTTGACATTTTGTATGCTCTGTCTGTCAGGGGGATGCCCAAGTAATTTTTTGGGAGTGATTTGCGTTCAACGCCCAAAATACTGGACAAATTTCTTTGGATTGCAGGGTTGGTGTTGAAGAAAATGATCATAGATTTGGAGTGGTTGATCTCTACACCCGAGGCTTCCCCAAACTCTTCTAGGATTATTTTGTAGGATTTTTCTTCCTTTACCATGGGTATGCCATGGAGTAAGGTGTCATCCAAAAACTAGTGATGTGTGGAAGTAGGGAAGTTTTCAAAAGGTTTGATGCCTGTTATTTCTTCTGCAGTTGTTGCACATTTTATACTTCGATTGAGACCTTCCATCATCATAATGAACAGGAAGGGGGACAACAGGTCTCCTTGTCTGATTCCTCCTGTGAGCCAGAAGAGTTTGGTTGGGGCTCCATTTATTAGGAGAGAGTAACTTCTTGTGGACACTAGGCTAACTATCCAGCTCATCCAGTGCTAGGTGAAACCAAAGGCTTCAAGAGTCTTGATCATATAGTGCCAACTAATTTTTTCATAAGATTTTACTAGGTCTAGTTGTATTATCATTCCCCCTCTCCTGTAATTTTTTATGGTGTGGATTAGCTTGTGATCATGGATGATGTTATCCATTATTTTTCTTCCTTCCATGAAGCCGACATGTTCTTGTGAGATCAATGTGGGTAGGAGTGGTTTAAATCTAGTGGCTATGCCTTTGTAGATTATCTTGTAAACCACATTGCATAGAGCTATAGGTATGTAATGGTTGGGGCTCCTGGCTTCATTTTCTTTGGGAATTAGAGTAATAATTGTAGCATTTAGCGCTTTTATAATGGAGGTTGGTCGTCTAGAGTCCTCCATCACACTATAAATGTCATGTTTGATCACTTCCCAACAAGCCTCGAAAAACTCCACTGTGAAGCCATCTGGACCTGGGGCTTTCCCATTGGGCATTTCCTAGATCACTTGGTCAATTTCCTCCTCAACAATGGGTTTATTTAGGTTGTTATTATGTTCCTCGGTGACTAGACAGGGGATGTGTTGGGTTATCCTTTGGATGACATCCATTCTATCTTTGTTGGGTTCCTGGGCTATCCCATGGAAGTGATTTACCAGAGTAGTTTTGATCTCCTTGTGAGTTTCTCTCTCGATCCCATCCTGATCCTTAATTTTTAGGATTTTTTTGTGGGCTCTTCTGGAAATGGTTGTTCTATGAAAAAAATTGGTGTTGCGCTCTCCTTCCCTTAGCCATCTGATTCGGGAATTTTGTCACCAAACAGTTTCTTCTTGCTGGCATATAGCTTCCCATTCCTGGGTCATTTGGATCTCTTCCTTTTTCCGATCCTGTGTATAGCCCTCAGCTATGCATATTTCGTGGCGTTTTCTCATTATGTCTTCAATGTTTTTTTCCCCTTGGTTTATATTTCCAAAGATTTCCTTGTTCCACTCCTTGAGCTTATATTCGATGTATTTTAGTTTCTTATAGAGTTTGAACATCCTTGTCCCTTGCTCTGGTTGTTCCTTTCGCCACCACTGTTTGATTTTTTCCTTGAAAGTGGGGTGTTCGATCCAAAATTTCTCAAATCTGAAACGTCTATTCTTTAGCGTGGTTTGGAAGCCTGCTTCTAGTTGCATTGGCGAGTGATCAGACGCTCCCCAGGGAAGGATGTTGCATTCTAAGGTTATCCCCTACATAATAATAGACTCTGATACTAAGAATTTGTCTAGTCTTGTCACTACCCAATATTGGTTCATCTGTTTATTGTTCCAGGTTAACTGTCCATTATTAGTTTTGATGTCCACCATCTCCGTTGTGTCTATGAACATTGATAAATCTTTTGGATCCCTATCCAATCTTCTTGTACCTCCTTTTTTCTCCACAAGTGACATGATGATATTGAAGTCCCCTACCTGGATCCATTGGAGGTTGTTGGATTATGTTTTAAGGTCTTCTAGGTCTCGTATCATCTTTCTCTTTTCCACTGATACTTGTGGTCCATACACATTGGTTCATAGAATCACCTACGTGTTACTAACCGTGACTGTGTTCCTAGTAGCTTAGATGTTATTAGGATCAACACTTGTCGATTCCACAAGGTGAGGATGCCTCCTGCCATCTGATGGCCTCCGAAAACCACCATCTTGTACTTGCTCCATTTTTGTTTGTTGTTTTCTTACATTCTATCTGTAGTGCATTTTGTCTCTTGAATGAAACAAAGATCCGGTTGTTCCTTCCTTAGTCTACTTTTGAGAATTCTTTGCTTTCGCGGGTTGTTTAGGCCTCTTATATTCCAGGTTATAACCTTCATTTAAACATGTGGGGGGGAGTTTGGGAAAATTTTATTGATATTACCAAAGTTTATCAGGAGAGCTCCAAGCTCCTATAGGGCTACTCTGTTTGATTTCCTGCCTTTTTTCCTACTCGTATGCTTGGGTGAGAGTTGTGGTTGTCCCTCGTCGGTTTTGATTCCTAGGTGTCCTATCTCCCCGTGTGTGCACTTGAGCCCTCTATATTTGGCTTCCTCCCTTAGGAGGAACAGGTATTGGATGAGATCTAGTTGCTTCGTTGGTACATTGTCTACTCCTTGCCTTTTCCATTTCTCCAGTATGTTTAGGAGATCTCTCCCTTCCCTTTCCACAAGGTCTCTGAGATTAGGGTCTTTTGTACCTACTTCACTTGGGATCATGTCCGCATCTCCCTCTTCTTCTTGCATGGGGGTGTTGTCATCTCTGGTTTCTCCATCCATAGGAGTTGAACCACTCCCTTGTTCCTTCTTATTACTTGGGCTATCTGTGGTCTCATTTGTTGCTTGTTCTCTGGCTTCTTGAGATTTTGTCGATTCCTTTCCACCTTTTGCCCCTTGGTTGGTTTTTTCCCGTCCTTCTGTTCTACTCTGGGCCTCTGGGTTGCTCCCTGTTGGGGTTTTACTTAGTTTCTTGTTATCTCTACTTCTGTGGTTCGGCTTTATAAACACATCCTCATCCTACTATGATTTGGTGCTTTCCGCTTCCTGTTTCTTATTGAGAGGACATTCTCTGATTAGGTTTCCATGTTCATAACATCTTTTGCATCTGAAGGGGATCTGCTCATAGTCTATGCTTTGGATCCATTCCTTATCCCTGAATTCTAGACTTAGGGCTTCTGGGATTGCACCTGACACATCCATTTCTATGCAGATTCTTACGTATGATGTATATCTCCCTTTTAGGGTGGCTTCTGAAGTCTTGACATATTTTCCCAGTTTGTTCCCTATCACTTCGAAGGTAGAGGGTAGCCAGTAATCTAACAGTAAGGAGTAAAATCTCAGCCAGACCGGTACATTATTGAAAGTCTCTTTTTCTGGGGAGAAGTTTTTCTTCCAAGGTCGCATGTACAGTCCTGCTAAGGCATGGAAGTATGCCCCGCCCTCAAAGACCCTATCCCTGTCTTCTAGGTTCATGAATACTGTTATGAAGAAACCTTTCGAACCCAGATGGATTTCCACTTCCCTGCTTAGCTTATAGTGATATTTAATCCAGCTGCGTGACGTTCTTTCTTTGGGCAACAAACCCATAAACTTGCATATTAACGCATGCATCTTCATCTAGTCCCTGTAGAGTTGCATTTGCGGATCCTCCAAGATTACCTTGGGTATATTTGTTGTTTTAGGTTTACACGGGTTGTGCCCTTCTTCCCCATCGGGCTTCGTTGTGTCTTGCACAACACTCTGAGTTTCTTTGGCTTCTTCCCCCATGCACTTGCTTTTTCTCTAGTTCCTTTCCTGACTTTTTTCTAGGTTTGATTTCGAGGTGCTTGTGATTGGTGCCTTGAAACCTACGCCTCTTGGCCCTTTCCCCTTGTCCACCACTACCTGTTTGTATGAGGGGTCTCCATTAACCCCCCCCCCCCTTTGGTACTCATGTTGTCCTCTGCTATGGCCACGACTACCAAACCCTAACTTGCAGTTTCTCCAAACCCTAGGAAGTTTATTACATAGACCTAGACTTTAATTTCAACTAGGATTAACAAATTTTTAAGAGAAAAATTATAATTAATAAACTTTACTCATTGCATTCCATAATACATTATAAATATACTAGTACAACCATATTATAATGGGAGAATGACACCGATCCACCTATATGAATTACTTTTACAATGTGGTTGTGCTGGTATATATTTTATATAGAAATATAAACAATTTACACATTATAAATTTGCATGTTTGTAGTCGTGGAAATAGTACACTTGATATTGACTTACACAATGAGATAGACATTGAATTTCTTGAAACAATAAGTGGTGAACCTTATCTCTTACAGACAAACATTTATGTAAGACCAACATAGATCCATTTTAATTCAGGTTCTACTAAGAGCCGAGATGGATCAAATCTCTAGAGCTGCAAACCCTTCCTTTGGCACTCTAAAACGGGTTAAGGAGGAAGGGTTTGCACATCAAATTCGATCGCTCTCGACAATTAGGAGAATGGATGTTAAGATGGGTCTATGCTGATTTATTTTAATTTGAATATATATGTGTATGTGTTTCATTTTCTAAAAAATTAATGCTGACATATACCATTTTCATTTACTTAATTTTTTTTATTATTATTTAAGAGTGACACTTGTGAATTCCTAAATCACAAATCTATCTAATACTATAATGTAGAATGCAAGCAACAAATCCACCTTTGATTTGATCCACGGAAGATTCAACAAAATTATTCTATAATCCAGCCCTTTTCCATATAAAAGCGTCTCAAAAGCACCCCACGTGTAGTTCATCCAACGGGGCTTCCAAATGCGAGAACGACGCCTCCTCTCCTTGCTTTCTTGATGTCGGCCTGAACTCATCAATCCCCCGACATTTATAATTCCTGATGCGGTGCTGAAAGTAACTGGATTACTCTTCTCGTTGAATACGCTGTGAAACTGAACCACAAGCAAGTGGGCATCATAAAACACATGGAGAGTGGCCCCAAAAAAGGAAATGAACCACCCAGACCCCTGGCCGCAATTAAGGAAAAACGGAAAGGAACCAGCTGCTCAAGAAAAAAGTGAAATGATAAAAGGGAAAAATGAAACATTAAAGAGAAAAATGCTCAAAATTAGTTATAAGTTTAATCTTAGCCCGCATTTTTTTTTATGAGTATCAAGAATTCTGAGCTAATTAAATCTTGTTATTCTGAACTTCATTTTCAATATATAGGCGTAATAAAACTAGTACATCCGTGTGTGAATGTGGAGGGTGAATTCAGATAGGAAAACATCTTATACAAATCTCTAAAAACTTTCTATGTTAAAATCTATTTAAAAATTATGATTTCAGCATTAAACAATGAATAAATGATAAATTAATAAGATGATTTGATAATGAATAAATGGTAAATTAATAAAATGATTTGATATATCATTACTATAACCAAAAAATACAATTTCCAAATAAACATGCATGAATATAATCAACAAAATTACATGAAAATAACCAAGAAAATACAACTCCCAAATAAACTTGCAAGAATATAATCAACAAAATGCCATGAAGAAATCCAACTGGGTTTTCCAATCTCATCCTCCCCTGGTTGCTTTTCGTCATAATGAAAACTTTACACATTTTTATTCACATGAAGTGGCTGGAAAAATCTGAGTTGCAGACTTTTTCAAAAAAACCCAACAACCATATGCAGGTCTTTGTATTAGTTCAACATGGCCATGGAAAAATCTGAATTGCATACTTTTCCAAAAAACCCACAACAATATGCAGGTCTTTGTATTAGTTCAGCATGACCATTTCCACTCGAGGTGTTCTATAGTGTCGTTAACTTTAAATAGCTATAAGGAACTCTGAAATTTTCCATTTACTTATCTATTTCATACATAGTAATATTGTGACCAGAGACACCGGCATGCGTCCTGTGTGACATTGCAAGTCAAAGACTGGGATGAAATGAAATGCATGAAATCATCCCCATTGGACGCACACAAGAGCTAAAATTACCGTCTTTTATTGTCCTTTTCCACTAACCTTCTTCACTGCTTGGATCTTCTTGACCCGTTTGCATGCTTCCCGTCCCTCAGGCTAAAATATACCACACCGGTTCTCCTCCAGGCAAAAAGGTTTTCTTTGTAGACCACAAATAATTCACTAAAAAATTGCAGAGTACGGTTAAGGTGTTAGGGTTTTATTTAAGAAAAAAATTGAAAAGTGTTTTGAAACATTAAAGAATACTCAGCAGTGCTCATCGTTCATATATTTAGATGATCAGCGATGATCATGGTTCAAATCACATGTTCGTCAACACACAAATTCACAATTAAGTTATTAAATAGAAAGATCGTGTAACTTACTTGGAAAATCCCGAGGCTCAATATTAACTGCTTATCTTCCAACTATAGGCTTCTTCTAACTCCAATATAAACCCTAACTCCAATATAAACCCTACACATTCAGTATAAACTACTACCGTTCAACTATAGATTTTTTCTAATTCCAATATAAACCCTAAACACTCAAGTATTGCAGTTTCTATTAAAATCCAGTTATAATACATTTACTAAAACATAGTATAATACTAAAACCCAATTATAATACATTTACTAAAACCAAAACCTACACATTTATAATACTCTAACCTAAACCCTACACAGTTATAATATAATACACCAACATAAACCCTAAACTGTTAACCAAATAAGCAAACATAAACGTTACAGTAATAGGCCAACACAACCAGTTAACAGTTTTTTTTGCACGAGCAGTACTTCATTATCTTTCCCATTTTAAAAGCGGGGTCTAGAATTTTACCTGGCCGGGGAATGAATACTTTTAGATAGTTTCCCTCATTACAGCAATAAGTCGCATGAGGAATTATTTCCTCTTTATCCCCGTAAGAGGATTTTCATTCTTCTAAAGACGGAGACTAAAGAGACGGGGAATCCTTACCTTCAATATTTCTTTCCCCGAGGGCTGCCTTGATAAACAAACGAAGCCAGAGACCGGGGAGGACAGACATTACTCCTGCCAAAGTACATCTCTGCTTCGATCCTGAGCCTCCATACTACAGTGATAGTGACTCGCGTCCAGTGCAGCAAGATCCGTGTAAGAGCAATATGAATACTGGAGAACCCAATCTAGATGCATCTACTGGGTAAAAACAATTAGGCGTCTCATATACTCGTCCAGCGTAAAATGACCGTAGAGACTCGGATGCATACGGTACCGCAGAAGCGATAATTTAAAACGGTGATCTTCTAATGAAGTTTAATTTTAATTCCAAAAAAAACAAGAAATAACATTATGGAATATCTCAAAGCAAAACAACGATATTCACTTATTCACGAAAAAAAATTCAGAGTGCATTCCAAAGGTTATCTAAACGAAATTCTTGATAAGCGTTAGTTTGGCGTACACATATTATGAAGAAACAACTGATCCGAACCAGAATGCTGACCATCCATACGGCTATGCATCACTGGAAGAAAGAAATTTTGCCAGATCCCCTCGGATGGTCTGGTGGGTTGAATTAAAGCATGGGCTTAAGCAAAG
The DNA here is from genome assembly GCA_009831015.1 of Picea engelmannii. Taxonomy (NCBI): domain Eukaryota; kingdom Viridiplantae; phylum Streptophyta; class Pinopsida; order Pinales; family Pinaceae; genus Picea; species Picea engelmannii. The sequence goes on along the minus strand of ML778822.1, from coordinate 674,565 downwards.
AAGTTATACAGAAACTCCTTATTATATTCTGAACCACCTTGGACCTGGATCCTTT
>ML778822.1:623185-670978 GCA_009831015.1 Picea engelmannii | reverse complement strand
GTTGCCCACAATTTAAATATAAAATGGTTTTAATGTTATATATTGCATTACAAAGGCAGCTTGTATTTTTATATAAATAAAAAATAATACACATAAGACAAATAAATATTAAAAAGAAAAATTAAAAGAAAATTGAAAATCTAAATTATTAAAATAAATAATATATTTATTTGATTAATTATAGGAATAATAAAAAGTTAACCAAGAAATAAAAAATAAAAAATAATTATAAAATAATAAATTTTAGTTTGGAACAATTATCTTTTTCAAACATTATTCATAAATTTTCATAGGTAATCATAAGTGGTTTTCTACATAAATGTAGAAGATGGTCTGGGAGGTTAGAAAGAATATTTATAACCAGAAATATTGATGTTAAGAACTATGTACCAAATTTTTGACGACTTACCTTCATCATTTATGTTTCCTTTTTAACATGTAAATTCTGCTGACTAGGAGACTCGTGATAAAGAGAAATACATTCACAAGCAAGACAAGAAAAGAAGATGAGAGTTCTTTTGCAAACACGTTGAAATAATGATGTTTATCATTGTGTAAAAATATATTTCTTTTAAAGTAGAAAAAAGTTTGTTTGTGGAAGATAAATTGAAGATATTTTTTTCCTTCTTGAATTTTGATATAAGGAAAATTTCAAAATTATCATTATAAAATATATACATATTTTTTAACATTTTCATATTAATATTATTTAAATATATATTTTATATTTTATTTAAATAGAAAGTTATATATCTTTAATATTTTATTTAAATAGAAAATTTAATATAATGAATAAGATATAAATAGAATTTCTATTAAATAAATTTAGTAAATTTAAAATTACAATTTTGTTTTTATACGAGTTTTTTTTTTTTTTAATTTGAATTGAACTTTTACTTTCACCTTTCCAAAATTTTGATGTTAAAAATAATCACAAACTTTTATATAGTTTGAGATGACAAATAGTATACCGTTTGTATTAAATACATTTCAGCAATTGGAAATAGGATACCATTTGTATTAAATAAATTTCTGGAATTCTAAATTAATCTTTTGTACTTTGGTAATTTTTTCAATATCAAAAAATTATATTTAATTTTCTTATTTTAATTAAATGTTTTATTATGTTCACCTTTTATAAATTTTAACTTAAAAATGTTTTAAATTTGATTTTCCTATATTTATATTATTCATAAAATATTTTATAATATATAAAATTTTAAAATTTTTAATGTATTTTGTAATTTAAATCATAAACTATAACTTAAAATTTATTTATTTTTATTGAAAACTAGCTACTCAAATTGGTATTGTTTTCAGATTGTTATTGAAGAGAACCTCAAGATAGTTGTACATTCTTTATCATGATTTGAAAATTAAAATTTGGTAATTTTAAAAACAATTTTTAATTTTTCTTTTTCTTTAAAAATAGGAAAGTACATTACTTTTTTTCTTTAAAAATAAGAAAGAGCATCAATTTTATGATATAACAAAAAAATATCTTTTTAAATTAAGAAAAAAATCATAGTCAAAACTGTGAGGAGGTTGATATGATTTTTTTCTTCTTTAAAAATAAGAAAGAACATCAATTTTATGATATAACAAAAAAATATCTCTTTAAATTAAGAAAAAAAAAAACTGTGAAGAGGTTGATATGATTTTATTTATTTATCCAAGACTCCATATTTTTTTTTTAAGGGTTTTCACCATTAATATTATTGTGAGAAAAATACAAAACCCAATTTTATATTCATATCTCACATCTCTCAAGAAGAATTCATGCATCCCTCTAGTATATCTAACTTACATCCTAGATTAAAACAATACGGTAATCAATAGAACATTCCTCGATAGAGGCCAAGTAGATATATGAAATCCCATGTTTTACATTAAAATCTAGGGTTTTGGAGGTTATGTTACATGGTTGACTGATGTTTGTAAGAGGTGGATGTATTAAAGGGTTTACATAGACATGTTTTAAGGTTAACATACGGTGACAACTAATGATGAAAAGGAAACCCATTAGGATTTATAAGTGGAAATCATGCTTAGTATGGTTGAAGAATTATTTAACTACTTGAATGATCTAGAGGAAGGTTAACCGATTTGGACAAGCCCTCCTTTAATCTCACCTAAAATACTTGGATTTGGGGAGGCGGTTTCATATTGAGTCACACATGTTGGAGGATGATATAGTAGTTATTATTGGTGAGTTGTCTCATGTGATATCTATCCATGCATACACGGTGGAGGATCGGATGGAGGAAAGGTTGATGGGACTAGTTGATGACTCTTATGATTCCCCTCTATTCAAGATAGGTATACTACCTAGAATAGATCACATAGACCCTTAGAACTTAAACCCTAGGAGAAATAAAGAAAGGTATTTAACTTGAAAGCATGTTGAACTTGCCACTTTTTTTCCTTTAATTGATTCTTGTAGAGACCTCGGACTCCCTTGCTATATATTAGTTTGAAGAAATGAATTTCAACCAGAGGTGGCGCTTATTGGAGGTTTTTTGGAACTGAATCATATGAGTGGCTCCTCAACTGCCAATGAAGGGGGTTTAGGGTCATACATTCTAGAAGGTGAGGCTAAACGCAAAAGATGCAGGTTTATTAAAAAATTGTGAGACCTTGTTATCATGAATTTGGGGGTGATAAGTAGTGGAAATGGCATCATGGACTTGGAAGAATTAATGTTTGTAGGTAAGTTTTTGGGTAGAAGGATGAGCAATGAATGTTCAAAGGGATAGAAAAAATACCGTTGAGCCCATCATTTGTTGCATTCCACATATCATGACTTTGATAAAGGTCTCGTTGGTATGGGCCTTAGAGTAGTGAAAAAGGTCAAATAAATCCTACATAAATATTGGAAGTGGTGTTCACAAACTTTTTTTCTTAAAAACTTGTGTCAACTTTGATGCCTAGTATGCTCAAGTGGATATCCTCCCATTATGGGTTAGGATTATATGACTCATGTTGCTCCTATGGTTAGATAAAGTGTTTGAGGAAATATGGAATTCTCTTGGAACATTCTATGAAGATAATTTATATTTATGTAACACAAGGTATTTTGGAATAGCCCATATTCGTATGGTTTTGGAGATCAGTAAAGGACTGGTGGAGAATATGATCATAAAATGAGGAGAAGACATTTTCTACCTAAACCTGTATTATGAAGGTATACCCTTAAGATGTGACAATTTCTATAGCTATGGGAATCTAGAGCTTGAATTTAATTATCCAACTCAAAGTAATATTTGGTATTGGAGGAATACAATTAAGGGTTTGGGGGACAAATGAATGGGAATTTGACACAATCCAGGATGGAAGGAGGAATTGGGGGACAAGGTGCCCATGCTTGTCCCACATATAACTCATTGAAAGTAGAACATCATCCTTCATCCATAGGCAAACACAAGGAATCAAGTATTTATGATATTATAAATAATAAGAACTTATTACCACATTAAAGTAGGTAGCTATAGTCACTTTCTCTACAGAAAATAAAATCCTCTTAAAATTTAATTTTTGGGACATGGGTATTAGAGGTAGAATTCAAAGGATTGGAATCATTGATTGAATTCCTACCATGTATTTATGTAATAAATAATCAAATTAAATCACAACCCTCATTTCTATACATGTGAGTCAAATATTATTGGAAGATGAAAATGACTATGCAGGAGCCTTTACAAATACACTCCTAGATATAGTGGCTTATGCGACATTAAGTGATACAATTCACTTGGGATCCATGAAATAAAACCTCAAAAATAGGAGTAAAGGTACCTATTTATTCCATGGGATGGTGTAAGTGGGATTAGTTTTCCTTGGAGATAAAGGATAAAAAAAAATTCAAATATGAAGGAAGGAATGCATCTCCATGGCACAAATACAATCATATTTAAAAATAATATGGGGAAAAAAAATCCTTCATAATGGATCTTAGAGAAAATGTCTCATATGAGGGTATAAAATGATTTTCCTAACCCTAAAATATCGAGGGCTAGCCAATCCCTCAAAAGAAATTGGCCATAAAAAGTCTAATAAAGACAATTAAACTATCTATTATCATACTACATGAAATTGTAACTAATGGGGATAAAATCATTAAAGAACATTAAAAAATAATGGGTAGGTGGAAATTTAGTTTTATGGATGGCATTGAGAAATTGAGAGGGAACATTCTTGGGTGGAGTAAATGATCCTATACCATTACTAATTCACGGGATTTTACTATATGAATAGGCATATCAATTTTCTCTCTGGATTTGGGAAAACATATCTATGATTTGAATGCATATTATAATTACCCCAACCCTGAGTTGGGCCACGCCACACAAAATCTGAATTTTGTCACGACTAAATTTACAATTTCCTTTGAATTTCTGTCTTTATGGCTCTAATATCTTAAAATAAAAATTCTTACCATAAACAAGTCTGAAATATATCAAATATCATCTCATTAACTTAAATTCTCTCCATATGAATACCATGTATGCAATGCAATTATAACAACATATATAAACCATGTAAAAATATATGTAGTTATAGTAATTGATTGACTACATTACACAATAAACAATATGCAATTACACCTAAGACCACTTATTTTTTATGCAAACCACAAACTGTGTTCAGACATTCCTCCAAGCCCTAGACTTTGATGCTCATAAAATTTCAATAGCAGGTCACCCCCGAGCTGAGAAAATAAATCCACAAAGAAAGGACTCCTATGCGATATTGAGATCCATTTTCAAAAATTAATCTTGGTTCAAGGTTCCAAGTAATGCAACTAGCCTACAAAATCTCATTTCCCACATGATTGTCCCACCCGAGGAAATGTGTCACTTCTCTAATCAACAGTCATTTGGATTCCCCACTTCCCTTCTAGGGCTTCAAAAACAGTATGTACAAAAAGTCTCTGAGATCTGCAAGTATTTCCTAGTGCACCAACAAATAGTGGTCAATAATTCTCTCATAGGAGAGAGACTTCCCATAGGACACACAACCCGATTCTTCAACATACTAGAGCATAACAACCTGCCTCTTTAGTTTGATATCTTCGGTCTATTATTACCAACAACTCCCCTAGATTTCCTTGTGTAGGTACATGAATGTCAAGGGCGTAAGATATAGATGTGAGGGTTCTTCTCTTACAACCACTAGAAGAAAAAATAATAACATTTTAGATGATGACGATGATGATAATGCATGAGAAAGGATATCAATGAAGACGGTGGAAGAAACATGGATGATCAAAAGTCCCCACAAAACACACTAATTCTCACGATATATCTGCATGTCCCAAACTAGACACTTGTGTTCTTGAAACTTTGTGAGATCCAATTGTATACATTCCCCTACTCTTGGAACTTAGATGAAGACATCTAAAGATTTGGAATTTAAGAAATATTAAAATAATATTTCCATGACTTAAGACACCTTGGATTAGTTCCTCATCTCATACCCTTAGCTCCCTTTCCCTCTGGTGGAGTTCTTAGTCCCCCATACTCTTTCATTTGATTGGTTTCCAACATCATTATATTTTTTATTACTATGAGTGATATACATATTGCAAATATATTTTAATTGTATGGTCACTCTAGTCACCAAACATATGTAAAATGGCACTTAGGCTCAAAATATCTTGTCCCACCAACCTATGTGTACAATCACATCTTGGGGTTTGACGTAGGGGTATTACATTTCCCTCCCCATTATTTTTTCATTGTACTCAGTGCATTATATACATGTACAAGAAAAATTCTTTAGATAAATCCAAAAAGATGTGGGTACTCTTCTCGCGTGGAATCCTCATATTTCTAGGTTGGATCTTTAGGACTATAACAGGTCCACTAGACCTTTACTAGCTTGATGGCTCAATTTCGACCTTCTAGTCTAAACTGCACACATGTTTCACTTGGAAGTCTCCTTCTATCCCCACCTAAATCACATTCTAATAAATTATATTGTTAGCACAAGGTACATACTTCTTAAGCAAAGACACATTGAATACATTATGAGTGCACATGGATGTAGGTAATGCAAGCATGTATGCAATGAGACCAGTCCTCTCCAGGATTTCAAATGTCCCATTGTATCTTGCTACAATTTTTGAACAACTCCCTAATTTTAAAGAGCTTCTCTTGGAATTCAATTTCATAAATGCATGGTCACCCACTTTGAACTCTCTATGATTTCTATTCTTATATACATATATTTTCTACCTATCTTTTTGAAGCGTTTAAATTATGTTTAATATTCACCATATGATCTTCCATTTCATTGACTAGTTCTAGCCCCACCACTTCTCTATGTGTTGGGTTGTCCCAGATTATTAGGGTATTTCTATTTCTTCCATATAATACCTCAAATGGGCTCATATTCAAATATCCTTGATACACATTATTATAGGAAATATAAACTAAGTGTAAATGGTATTCCCAATTTGATGGTTTCTCCATCACATACATTCTTAGAATATCTTCAATCACTTGGTTGATTCTCTCTATTTTTCCATCACGTTCTAGGTGATATGTTATGCTAAAGTTTAGATGGGTCTCAAATAGTTTGAATAATCCCTTCCATTTTTTTTATGTAAACTTGGTATCTCTGTCATAAACTATTTCCTTAGGAACACCATTAAGCTTAGAAATTTCTCTCATATAGATATTTGCAATATTAGTGTTGAGTCTCCATTTTGACACTTCTAATACCCTATATTACCCTCTATATGAGCCTAATATACCTATGCTATGAGTATGTACTTGACCATTTCCTCCATAAATACACTTGATGACCTTGTTCATGTGCATAAGAGGTAACTTATGATTAACGCATGGTTTGTTTAGTTTTCTTGAGTTAAAACAATTAAATGTTTTATTTTATAGGATATTAATCGTTTGACTCTTAAGCATCATTGATCCGATACCAAAAGAATCACACATCATTGGTCTGGTACCAACAAACCCACACAACATTGATATGGTATTGCCTGGGCGCCTATCATGTACTAGCACCTGTCTTGCGCTATTTTGGTACCAACACCTATCTGCATTATTCAGGTACCCACACTCTATGTTATTCTGGTACCAACACACTATGTGTTATTCTTGTACCATTTTTCCCCGTTTGGGTACCTCCTTTTGCGTCTAATCCGATACTCAGATTCGCGACTGTGTGTATTCCGGTACCAATCCCCTGTTTCTAGAAATCACTTGTTGAATGAATATGCCGATGGAGATTCCAAGAAGTCAGTTGGATCGAAGTATCCAAATCAGTTTTGATATCACAATAGAATTCATCACTCGTGCACTTCGTTTCATGAGGATGAAATCCATCCCTAAAGATTCGATATGAATTTCCAATTGTAATATTTTAAAAACTATTTGATAATTATCCTTAGCTCTTGATAGTAAAGGCTCACCTTCTTTATAAGGGATGTTGTATCGGTGATAGAGTACGTATGGATGTAATGAAGTAGTAGAAAGAACATGATAGGGACTATTTCCATAATGTACGAGATGATGAGTTGTTGATTCAATTTACAAGCTGAAGGAATACAAATGATCTTTTGTGCAATTCATGGGTATGATTAGAACGTTTTAGTCTCTTATCTCTTTAGAGGTACCTTGTTGGTTCAGCAAGGGGCCACTGTCCCAACTAAGATAAACCTCCATGTACATGCTTTCTATGATTGTGTGAGTGTGCACATTTAACAATTGTGTTATCTCAATGATTTCAAATGCATTTTAAAGATCAAACACATAATCACTTGCTTTTGAATCAGTGTGAGAAGTTAGTTTCCTTTGTATTTTTGTAGGGTAATATTTAAATCCGACGTGTGGGATTGCTTAGCAAACAAATATTGTTATTATGAGTTTGATATAGTAGTGTTCTTAGTGGGTACATGAACAATAGGACTTCGTCGTTTACCTTCATGTTCCATAATGAAGCCTCTCAATTATATTGACTATTTTATGTACTACACAGGTTTGAATGGAGTGAATAGAGTTATCATTTATTTTTGTCTAGGAGGGAATTGTTGATTACTGTTTTCAATTTCTACAGGGAACAAGATATGAGTTCATATCTTAATTTCATGAACCCCTAATGAACAGACTTGTCACCTAAGGAAGAACCTTTTGATTCACTGTTTGGTTGAGAAGTTTTGTTATCAATTTTCTCTTCTAAGTTTGAAGTTGTGTGAAGCATTTAGATATCCTAAAACATAGTGTTAATTGTTGTTAGTTTAGTTTCTCTAGGAGATAGAATCAAAGTTCATATTTTCCTTTCATGAGCCATCAATGAACAGGTCCATCACCTAAGCAAGAACTTTAGATCATATGCTTATTTATGAGTTTTTCTTTCTAATTTCTGAATTGTGTGAAGAGTGTTATCTTTGAAGTGTGAAAACAAATTATTGGTTTTAGATGGTTTTCTATATTGATCTATACTCATCAGACATAGGAACCTATCTGTTGTTGGCACATATAGTGTATCAACTCTACTGATTATGAATCTTGGTTGATAGTTTATGTTTGGTAATATATTATGCATATAATTGCACCAACATTTTGGGGTCGTTTCCGGGGAGTTGTAAATGGTAATAGCTAGTATTTGAATTAGATTGCTTTAATGGTTTTGGATTGGTTTTATGGATGACCTAAGGGTGGAGAGAAGATGGTAAGACGTGCAGGAAGACGTGATCTTCCTATCTATTTTAAGAGGATTGGTTTTACCTATCTATTTTAATACCACTATTTCACAAGGATGATTAATGAAGTGATATATTTAATAGAAGTTGAAACTGAATGTTAAATCCAAACTATTTTAGTCATAGCTAATAATTCAACTTTTGACATTTTCCCTAAATTTTCTGTTTGTAAGCATGAATAAGAATCTAGTTTTAATTAGTGCTACTGGTTTGTTTTTAGTATATGTTGGCAAACCTATGAGCAACCCTTTTTTAGCATCTCACATTGTTTGCATGAGGCCATGAAAAACCTCAAGCATGCGGGAGTGCTTGCTGAGACAATAGTAGTTAGGATTATTAATTTTGTAAACAAAAGGAAGTGCCAACAAGAGAAGTGATCAGCCTGGCTCCAAAAGAGGAGGGTTTTAAATATCAACATATGGTCATCCAATTACAGAATACCCTCTTGTCACAGAGCTTGGATCCCAGTCACCAAATTATTTTTCATTATTATGATGCAAACTCAGAGTTCCTGCATCTAGTGTTGGTATTTGTTCCATCTACATGGTTTTTCAGTTGAATCAAATAGCAGTTCCTCTTCCAGAACACCAGAAGACACAAGCTACTTCTACAAGGTGCAACCTACAAAAGTTCCAATTTATAGAGCCCTGCCACTAGGTACTGTGTCAAAACCTATTCAAGTACTAGAATACAATGTTCACCTTTGTGCTCATCTCGTAACAAAGGAAGAGGTCTGCGTTATTTTGGTACTGGTCATAAATCTATGCTCATCCGGTAGTAGACCACATCTAGTATTGAATAACGTTTCTGCATTCATCTGGTACTGAAGGAAGAACCCCGCGTCCATCCAATACTGACCACAACTTTGCACTCAGGTGATCTAGTACTGGTAATAAGGTGATAGGTAGCTCTAATCATATATTCAATTTTTTCTGCTCGATTTAAGTACTAGGACATATAAATTCAACATTTTTCATTTTATTAAAGAAATTAGACTAATTATGCAGTAAACATATGGTTACTGTCAATTATTGCACGCTCCTTACCATGAAATTTGGCTATCCCTCATATAGAAATCATTCATCCTGTCACTTTGTTTCTGCCCCCCCCGTTGTCTTTGTTTCATTAATGCTTTGTTCTGGTACTATCCTATTCCGGTACTGCAGAAACATGTTCTGATACCAATTACCAATCTGGTATTGATGCCAAGGTGATATGATCTTTGTCCTGTGCTTAACATCATTTTCACTTCAGGTAATTGGAGGTATGAGCTAATCTCTTCATGTTCTTTCTATCAAGGATCATTTATGTCTTGTGTTGAATTGTTTTTACTCTCATGTACATATTCCACCTACATTTCTAAACTCACCCCTAAATGAATAATCCTTTCTATCCTTTAAGAATACATTTCCACATTTAGCTCTATATGATAATGGGTGCACTTGTCTTATTACCTCATCATTTTAAAAAAGTGATTGCTAATTGAAATATCCATTGAAAAGTGGCGATACCATTATGTCTAATACTAACCTAGTTGATTCAAACAAGTTCTTATCCAGGTTTATCTTTAAAAGTTTCTCTTGGGAGGTATTGAAGAAAACCTCACGTGGTGGACCGCCCTTGCAAAACCTCGATGAACTTTCATGAGAACCATAATAGGATTAACTAGAGGGACCTCTTAGTCATTATCCAAGATGTTCCATTACACATTGAATAGCTTAGATTTAAGTTTAATGTTGATGATGTCACCCTTGGGATAATTGGAAGCAGTTAATTATGTGCCTAATAACTCTAAAACACTCTCGTACCACATGCCTTCCTTATAATCTAAAATTTCCAATGAACAGTATACATCATTCTAAATCTTTTGAGTGATATAATAAAAAATAACTATTAGGAAGTACAAGTAATATAATAATCTGAACAGGCCTGCTGGCAGCAGGGCCATGCTTGTATGGTACTAAGGTAAACTCGTCGGGGTACTGAATAGGCCTGCTAGTAGCAGGGCTATGCCGGGTAAAGGGAGTTGAAAAACATAAAGTGGCACACCTAAAACTGAACAAAAACCCTTGGCTCTCATTCTAAAGAAATCATTATCAAATCAAGGCTAGGAGATGACCTTTATATCTCTCGGATGATGTTCTTAAGAACCTTCAAGTATCCACTTTAGAGTTCTATCTTTAAAATAAATATGTTTGCATGAAAAGTGGGACCCTCAGTATATGTAATTCACCTTACCTAAGAAATAAGAGATTCATCTATAAAAACTCAAATAAGAAATGAGTTAATCATATTGGGATGTATTCTTTTATGTGTTCCTCTCTTAATGAGATCTAAACTACACTTATATCACTTTTATTTTAAAGGTAATCTAGCCAGGGGGGCCTATTAGTAAAATTCATTATGAAAAATCTTGTCCACTATCCTATAATCATATTAGAGTCACATCCAGCCCTTTCTCCTAACTTTGATCCACAAAAGATTGCATAAGACTTAGCGTTAAATCACCAACAGATCTAATCTATTACTCATGACTCTACTTTTCCATCATAACTACTTTTCCATGGGTAATAAGTGTGAAGAATAGGCCAGGAAGTTTATATTGTATAACAGGAACTTAGGAGTTGAAAAAGGGTGGAACATCAAGAATGATTGATCCAATGAGGAGTACCATCAATTTTGAAATTTTGAAGATCATTGTTGCATGAGGACATGAAATGACTTAAGCATGGGGGAATGTTGAGTCTCCATTTTGACACTTCTAATGCCCTATATTACCCTCTATCTGAGCCTAATCTACCTATGTTATGAGTATATACTTGATTGTTTCCTCCATAAATACACTTGATGACCTTGTTCATGTGCAGAAGAGGTAAATTATGTTTTAAGGATGGTTTGTTTAGTTTTCTTGAGTTAAAACGATTAAATGTTTGATTTTATAGGATCCTAATCTTTTGAATATTAAGAAGCATTGATATGGTACCAACATACTCATAGAGCATTGATCTGGTACCAACAGACCTGCACAACATTGATTTGGTACTGCCTGGGCACCTATCCGATACCAACACCTGTCTTGGGTTATTCTGGTACCAACACCTATCTGCGTTATTCTGGTACCAACACTCTTTGTTATTAGATATCAACACACTCTGTGCTATTCCAGTACTAGTTTTTCCTGTTCCAGTACCTCCCTTTGTGCTTAATCTGGTACTCAGATTCGCGACTGTGTGTATTCCAGTACCAATCCCATGCTTCCATAAATCGATTGTTGAACGAATATGTTGATGAAGATTCCAAGAAGTCAATTGGATCGAAGTCTCCAATTTATTTTTGAGATCATGATAGACTTAATCACTCATGTAATTCGTGTCATGAGGATGAAGTCCATCCCTAAAGATTCGATATGAATTGCCAATTGTAATATTTTAAAAACTATTTGATAATTATCCTTAGCTCTTGATAGTAAAGGACTCACCTTCTTTATGAATGTACATATTACATCCATAAAGTATGTATGGATGTAATGAAGTAGTAGAAAGAATAAGATAATTCATATTTTCATAATGTACGAGATAATAAGCTACTGATTTAATTTACAAGGTGAAGGAATACAGATTATCTATTGTGGAATTCCTGGGTATGAATAGAATGTTTTAGTCTCTTATCTCTTTAGAGGTACCTTGTTGGTTCGACAAGGGCCCACCGTCCCAACTAAGATAAACCTCCCTGTAAATGATTTGTGTGATTGTGTGAGTGTGCACACTTAACAATTGTGTTCTGTCAATGATTTCCAATGCATTTTAAAGATCAAACACATAATCACTTGTTTTTGAATCATTGTGAGCAGTTAGTTTCCTTTCTATTTATGTAGGGTAATATTTAAATATGATGTGTGGGAATGGTCAAAAAGAAAATATTTTTATTCTGTAGTAGTGTTCTTAGTGGGTACAGGAAGAATAAGACTTCATCTTTTACCTTCATGTTCCATAATGAAGCCTCTTAATTATATTGACTATTTTCTGTACTACAAAGGTTTGATTGGAGTGAATAGAGTTATGATTTCTTTTTGTCTAAGAGTGAATTGTTGATTAATATTTTCAATTGCTACATGGAACAATATCTGAGTTCATCTCTTTGTTCATGAGCCCCTAATGAACAAACTTGTCACCTAAGGAAGAACCTTTTGATTAACTGTTTGCTTGAGAAATTGCTTTATCAGTTTTCTCTTCTAAGATTGAAGTTGTGTGAAGCATTTAGATATCCTAAAACAAAGTGTGAATTGTTGTTAGTTTAGTTTCTCTAGGAGATAGAATCAAAATTCATATTTTCTTTTCATGATCTATCAATGAACAGGTCCATCACCTAAGCAAGAACTTTAGATCATATGCTTGTTTATGAGTTTTGCTTTATAATTTATGAATTGTGTTTAGAGTGTTATTTTTGAAGTGTGAAAATAGAGTATTGGTTTTAGATGGTTTTATTGATTGAGATATACTCATCAGACATAGGAACCTATCTGTTATCGACACATATAGTGTATCGACTCTACTAATTATGAATATCGGTCGACAATTTATGTTTGGTAATATATTATGCATATAATTCCACCAACAATTAGCTTCCTATAGAGTCATGTTCACTAGAATAAAATGAGTATATTTGGTAACCTTATCCATGACTACCATGATGTAGTCATGATTCTTCAATGTTATGGGAAGCTTGGTGATGAAATCGATTGTCACCACTTCTGATTTCCACTCAAAAATGTAAAATTCTTGTAGAAAGCCAATTGGATGTCTTTTATCATCCTTTCATTTTTGGAATTCAATACATATGGCTATGTAATCAACCACTCTTTCTTCATACTTGTACAAAAGTATTGGATCTTGACAACTATAATTGTTTTCTGGTACCCCAGGTGCCTAGCATATAACATACTATGGAGCTCTCTTAGTAAAATATTCCTCAAATCTTGAGAATTAGGTACATAATATTTACCTTTATAAAAGATGATTCAATCTTCATTCAACTCATAGTATTTACTTTTCTTTTGTAAATTATCTTGTTGTAAGCTTTCAATTATCTTCACATAATGTTGAGCTAATTTTACTACCTCGAAAATTATCTCTTTTAGATCGTATTTGTACATGCTTATGGTCGTAGCATGTGTCTCATGCACCCTTATCATGAGTGTGTTATCCACCTTTTTATATTTTCCTTTGATATGATTTATATCAAAGTCATGTTCAATGATAAATTCCAACCGTCTAATTTTCCTAGCATTCATAGTTGGTTATCGAAACAAATACTTCAAACCACTATGGTATGTCCTCAATTCAAATGTTCTTCCCATAAGGTAGTGACTCCACATATTGAAGGCATTCACCATGGCTTCCAATTCTAAATCATTAGTAGAATAATTTATCTCATGATCGTTTAAGTTTATTGATTCATAGCATCTCACATTCCCATTTTGACTAAGGATTCCACCAAGTCCTTCTTTGCATTCATTAGTGAACAGAATGAATTATTTATCAAGATTGTCAATCATAAAGATAGGTGCACTTTTCAATAAGTATTTCAAGTGCTAAAAAATTATTTCACAGTCACTATTACAATTAAATATTACACCCTTCTTTTGCAAGGAAATGATTGGGTGAGAAATATTTGAAAAAAAATCATTGAATATGTTATAGTATTCGGAAAATCCCATGAAATATCAAACCTATAAGAAATTATTTGGTACTGGCCACCCCTAAATGGCTCTTATATTTTTAGGATCCACAACAATCCCTTTCTCTAAAAGTATACGATGCAAATAATGCATCTCCCTTTGCCAGAATGAGCACTTGCCCAATTTTCCATACAACTGACATTCCCTCAACACTTGTAGCACCATCCTTAAATGTTTTTATCAACTCTTCCTCATATTTTGAGTATATAATAATGTCATCTAGGAATACAATGACAAACTTATCCAAGTAATTTATGAAAACATCATTCATCAAACACATAAAGGTTGTTGGTGTATTTGAAAACCCAAATGGAACCACTATAAAATCATAATGGCCATATCTCACTATGAAAGAGGTCTTGTTGATATCTTCTTCCTTGATTCTCACTTCATGATATTCTGATCTGAGATCAATCTTGGAGAATATATTTTCATCTGGTATTTTATTAAATAGATCATCTATCCTTGACAAAGGATACTTGTTCTTTGCATTCACCATGTTCGACTTCATAAGTCAATCCATAGACTCAAGGTACCAACTTTTTTTCTTGTAAATAATAATAGGGATACCCAAGGAGACACACTTGGGTGTATATATCCCTTCTTCAAGATTTATTCAAGTTGCATTTGTAATACCTTCAATTCTGGTGTACTCATCCTATAAGGAGTCTTAGACATCGTTGCAGCTCCAAGCATCATATTAATAGAGAAGTGAATATCTCTTTTCAAATGAAACTATTGTATCTCTCTAAATACATCCTCAAATGATTTCAAAAGTGCATAGTATACAATGCTTCTCACTTTATCCTTATATTCCTCCTCCATATGCACCACAAAGATTTGACATCCTTTCCTGAATCTTTTCTTTAGCTGCAAAGATGATATTTATATAATGGTTATTTCTTTTGGAATACCTTCAATTGTCCTCGTGTTTCCTTATTCATCCAAGCAAGTAAAGGCTTTTTTATAGAAGCCTAGAACAAGATGATTCTTATCCAACCAATCCATACCAATTAGGCTCATATGATCCCAAAGGTATGTTGCTCAATTGTCCTTTGCAGAAGTTCCATTCATGTCCATTGGACAATCCTTGACTATCTCATAAATTCTTCTTTTAGCTCCTATAACTAATTGCACCAACAAAGGTTTTCCAAGCTTTCTTCTTTTCAAATGAAACATTTCCACCATCTTGGGATCTATATAACTATGACTAGTTGTTGAATAAATAAAAATAGCAATAGGTTGATAGTTGATCTTACCTTCCACTTCAATCATGTGAGATTGAAATTCAACTTGCTTGTTGTTGAGGGTTGCATAGACACTCAGCATATGTTTTCCCATGTATTCAACAATTTTATCTTGTTGTGAATTGTGAATAGTCCTTACTTTTTCACCTATATGATGACAATATCTATACATGTGATCTCCTTCAAATCCCCAACATTTTATAGGATTTTCCTTGTTCTTTTCCCTAATATTTATGACACCATAGACTCATCATGTGTTGGTTATCCTTGAGAATTATTTTAGAAGAAGGGTAGTGTGTTCCCTTTGCTCCTTTTCTCCATATTTCCCCTCTTCTTATCTTCCCAATCTTTGTGGAAGTTTGGTCTTCCTCTATTTTTATCATGGAGGCACTTGGATCTCCTTATTTCTTCATCCAATGTCTTGGAATCATCATATTGTATCTTGTGACTGAATATTGATGAGAAACCACTAAGAAACCTTTGAATCTTGACATGTTCATCTTTGATCAATTCAACACACTTCAACAATTACAATAATATTGCTTAATATTGATCCATAGTCATGCTTACAAGAATGAGTTGAAATAACTTTGTCATGTTTATATAATAGTAATGCTTGGTCAATTATTTCTTAAGAAAATACTTCTTGAATTGTTTCCAAGCTATCTTTTTCTCATCAATGTGTTATACTTGCACAAGTTGGTCCCACCACATTGATTCTTTTCCTTTTAGCTAATAAAGGGAAATTCTTCCTTTTGCTTGTGAGGAATAATTGATGAACTAAAATTAATATCCTCATCCCAAACATCCAATTCTCTACATATTCATCTTTCATGTGTTCACCATCAAAGGTAGGAGGTTTAATCTTGTTCATTTCTCCTTGTAATTTATCGAGCCTTGACCTCTTGTTATGACTTCTGACTCACTATATAATGAGACTGTTGTATTCCCTTCTAGATGAATTCCTTGGTGAGTTATGATTATGCCTATCCAAACTTTTTTAGTCTCTTTCTTGATCATGAGATTTTTAAATCCTTGACTTTCTTGATTCTGTATCCTTATCCATTTTCTTCTCTATTACATCTAATATCTACAAAATCTTGATGTTGAAGATATATTGTTGTTCTATAGTGTTCATAATCCTTTCATTATTATCCTTATTACTTTTCACATCTCTTTGCAGACTCGTTATAGTCTCCACTAAATTCATGATCTCCTCTCTTCCGTATCCATACCCATTGGGTTTTGACCCTGCAATACCCATGCTCATACCAAACACTTTGCCTTCATTTTTATAGTTGTAAGCTCTCTCTTCATATTCCATGCCTTGGATCTCTGATATTTCTACTTAATTCAGTTTGGTTATGTTAAATGTGCATTCAAAATGATTTCTAAGACTATAAGGATTAATCAAATCCATAATTTTATGAAACATTTTGTTCTTCATTATTTCGGCAGAAATAATTTATTTATGATTTTTTTTTATGAATTATTAATATATCTTGTACATTATTGGGTAAATACATGAATTCCGTTATCCACAAATTATCTTGACTAGTTCTCCTATCCACTTCAAAATATTTGAGCAAGAAGATGATTAATGGAATGACGGGGAAGATAAATTTGTTAGCTCAAGCATCATAACTTCAATGCTCAATCACTACCTGATTATCCTTGAATTATATATGACTATTGGTCCATTATCTTGGACATCGAATTATCCACATAGTGATAATACTTAGAGGTCGTCTTCTCAGGATTTTCATTCAATCTCCATCCTTAAAACATCTCATTCAAACTTAACCCTTTCGTATGTTTTATTATCTTCACAAAAAGATTAACACTTAGCCTTTTTTTTCACTTCAACACAGGTTTGGGTGATACCATATTTATTTTACTCTTATATATCCATCTACACATCCTCCCGACCAATCCTTATGACTTAGAAAAATATTGAAATGTGACTGCACTCTGCAGTGTATTATACCTCTTCTCCCCATACCCTTCAAAGTCGTGGAGTCTTGGTACTTAGACATATTTTGAAAATCCACCATGGCTTGGTGGGTCCATGGTTTGGTGTGGTTTCTTTTCCATACCTATGATTCTTTCTATGCCCCATGGTAGATTAAAACTTAAATAAATTACAATGTATTACCATGGGTTCGCAGGACAATAAATTGGACCACCATGTCATTCCACATCATATACTAACTGTAATTCTAGCCATTGTGTGCCAACCATATGGACGAGTTGTCGAAAATAGGAACCCTCACTCCTTTCTCTCATTTATAACCGTGTATGGGAATCAAACCTCGCACGGTTCCTAAGTGATAAAGAACAAATAACATCATCATATAATTCTTTTTGTATTCCCTTCCTCGCATATGTATAAGACCAAATCTATTAAACCAATAGAAAGTATTACCAATCCATATTGAAAATACACATTTTTTCATTCAAAGATATTAGTTGTTTCTAACCTTTCTTTACCTTAATTGTTATTTCAAAAAAAAATATTTGAAAAAAAAAAAAAAATCAGTAAAAGTGATCTCTTGGTCTGAGTGGGGGTAGGGGTAACAATCCTTTTCTTTCTCTTTTCCACATTTCCATAGAATTTTTAGAGACAAAAACATTTCTAAAAAATAAATAGATATCCTTGGCAGTAAACCTCATTGTGTTTCCACGTCAGCTGATGTGTGGCCTCCATGTCATGTTGATGTCATCATACGAAAAATACCCAAATTTCTCTGATTTTTTCCAAGATCCAGATTCAAAATTTGTTCCCAATTTTTCTCACAACTTCGGAAAATCTACTACAATTCCTTTACGAATGCATTATGCCTTGAAATTCATCCATCTGTAGGCCCAAATTTTTTTGTATTACCATTTAAAATTTAAGGATTTTGAATTCCTGGTTCGATTCTTACATTACTTGCAAATTTTCCAAGAAGTTCCCTCACAAACTTGCTACTTTTGCCGAATTTTTATCAGGATGTTTTGTAATTTCCAAAAGAAATTTTGGTCAACTACATGCTCAATTATAGATTTAAAATATTTTTTTTAATTTCAAGAGTGAATTCTTCGAACTCTCCATGAATTTCCTTTCCCAATCTATGGGATTTCTTTTCTCAAACGTTTCAAAGACATTCTCTAAAATTCAATCTTTTGTGAATTATCTCTCCAACGTTCTTATTGTTGGCCCATCCAGGCTCAGTGTCAAACATGTGGCTCTAATACTATAATGTAATGCCCCCATCCTTGAGCAAGGCCACGCCACACAAAATCTGACTTATGCCATGATTGATTTTACGATTTCCTTTGAATTTCTACCTTTATGGCTCTAATATATTAATATAATTATTATTATGATCAACAAGTCTGAAATATATCGGATATCATATCGTTAACTTAAATTCCCTGCATATGAATACCATGGATGCAATGCAATTCTAACAACATATATAAACCATGTAAAAATATATACAGTTAGAGTAACACATTGAATACATTACACATAGTAAATAGTATGAAATTACACATAAGACTAGTTGTATTTTATGTAAATCCCCAATTGTGTGCAGACCTTAGATGTTCCTCCCATCTATAGACTTGGTTGCTCATAAAATTTTAGAAGCAGGTTGCCCCCGAGCTGACACTAGAACTCCACCAGGGAAATCCTCCTAGTCCATACTAAGTTTCATACTAAAAACTTAATCTCAATTCAAGGTGACAACTACTTCAAATAGCCTACAAATTCTTATTTCCCACGTGCCTATTCCACCCCATGAAGTATGCCCCTTCTCTATTAAATAGTATTTTATCTTCACCACTTCCCTTCAGGGGCTTCAAAAATAGGCCAGATAGAAAGTATTAGAGCTTTCCGGCTATTAGCTAGCGCACTAGCAAATATTCTTCAAAAGTTCTCTCACAAGAGAGAAACTCCTCACAATCCCGACGACCCTCTTCTTCAACAAAAACAGGCCTGACAACCTGCCTCTTCATTTTTATATCTCAAATCTCTTTTTATAAACATCTTACTGATAATTTTTTGTGTAGGTATGACAATTCCAAATTCATAAGATACATATGGAAGATTTCTTCCCTTTCGACCACCAAAAAAGAAAAAAAATAACAATTCTAATGATGATTATGATGATCATGCATGAGAAAGGTCATGGATGAATATGGTGGCAGAAATATGGTTTATCCAAAGTCCCCCCAAATCACACTAAGTCTCATGATATATCTTCATGTCCCTAACTGAACACTTTTCTTCATGAAGATTCATGAGGTCCACTTCTATATGTTCCCCGACTCTTGGAACTTAGCTTAACTAGATATATCAAGACTTAGATTTTACAAAAAATGAAAATAATATTTCCATGACTTAATCCTCCTTGGCTTAGCTCCTCATCTCAAACCCTTAGCCCCCTTTCCGACTAGTGGATTTCTTAGTCCTCCATACTCTTTCATCTGATTGGTCTACAATAACAATGTATTTTATTATTAATATGAGTGATACACATTAAAATATCTTGGAATCATATTGGCCCTCTAGAAACCAAACATATGTACAATGGAACTTAGTCCTAAAATATCTTATCCCACCAGCCTATGTGTATAATCATATCTAAGTGTTCGACCTAGGGGTATTACACATGTGGTCCTTATTTGGATATGGTGGATTACTCAAATAAGTTCTGCAAAATGGAATGAATTCAAAATGGATTAATTTTGGTGGGGGAGACTTAAAATTTAATCTAGGAGCCTCAAAACTATTGGGACTGACAACAAAAGTGGATTTTATTTCAAGCTATTTTATAAGAATAAAGGAATAAGTAACATTTCTTGATCCATCTAAGATTACTCCCACCTAGAGGAATAATAAAAAACAACAAAGATATAACTTTGAAGAGACTTAATCGGTTCTTAATCTCTAAAGGGTTTGTAGATGAAGTCATTCAGATAAAATAATGGGTCTCCTCATGAGGGGACAATTCTCATAATCTAGTACTTTAGGAAGTAGCACTTACACAAGAGAAACTCTCCATCCCCTTCAATAACAACCTATAACATTTGAATATGGAGGATTTTGTAAACATGATATGCATACATATATGAATACTTACACATTTAAAATCAATGTGTAGTGAAGAAGAGAGATTAGATAGCGTAGAAGAGAGGAAAATAGAGCATACATGATAATAGAGAGAGAGATAGCTTAGACCTAAAAATAACCATCCACTCTATTGAGAGAGAGAGGAGCTCCCTTTATCTACAAGGCTGAATTTTCCTTCTATTTTATTAACTAGTTATAATAGAAGTTGTTGTAGCTAACTAAATTGCTCAAAATTTAATTATGGAAAGTTAGTTTATTAGACGTTGTTGTACCTAAATATATTTCTAAACATTTACTTATGGAGCACCCTTTTACAATAGATAGTTTTGTAGCAAACTAATTGTTAAGCATTTAGTTATGGAGAGCATTCCTCATCATGAGTGGCCAAGGAAGGGTTGTGCCCTTCCTGGTGGACAAATTCCTCCATGTTTAGATTTGAAAGCATCCATTTAATGTTTTTATAGACATCCAGTTGGCCTAAGTTGGATTTTTTCCCTTTTGACCAACAATATATGAAGGATATTGATATTGGCGACTGGTCCTTGTCTTGGAGTTAAGAATTTGATCAGTGAGAAGAGGAGGATGAATATATGGAATATTGTACACAAGATGATGAGCTGTTACTAATTCTTCAAGGAGAGGTGGTTCAAACAACTTGAGGTTGTTAACATTAAGTAAATCATGGATGTCGAGCTCTAAAGGAAAGTCTAGGCGATATGCATCCTCTCCAATGCATTCCAAAATAGTGTAGGGACCATATATGGTTGGCTGCAACTTATGATGTTTCCCTTTGAAGGGTCGTTTGTCTAGTAAGAGCCACACATGATATATCAGTTCAAAGAATAAGGGAATTTATTGTTTATTATGCCTCTGTTTTTCATGCTCTTATGCATCTTGCACAACAACTACTACTTGAGTGTGGAACTAAGCTAAGTTGTTGATCAACCATTGAGATGATTTTTTTTCTTGTTTCCTATTTGGAGACCCGGAAGGAGCGAGATTAAGGGGAATATCATACGATGGATGCGTGACCTAGTGGACGAGTGTGTGACCCGGTTGTAATTATGCTAAATAAGATGTTGATAAGAGTCACATTGATGTTTTTAGAAAAATAACTGTGAAGGGAGTGGACCATAGTACAATTGACAACTTCTATTTGTTCGTCAGTATATGGGTGAAAGGAAGTGAAAAACTGAAGTTGGAAACCTATAAAGGACCAAAGAGTACGCCATAAGTCTCTTAGAAAACAAGAGTCCCTATCATAAATAATACTACAGGGGAATCCAAAGTGGGGCCATATATGATGGAAGAAGAGGTATCCAGTCTGAGAAACAAAGGTAGTCTTAAGGTAGGGGATAAATAGAACCATCTTATAAAAATGAAAAATGACCAACTAGATAACATTGTTCTTTTGGAGAGTGGTCATACTACCACTCAAAAAGTCCCTGGAAATGGATTCCCATGGAAGTGAGGACACTAGTAAAGGATAGTAAAGACCATGCTTATGGTTGGATGGCTTACTTTGTTAATAGAGAGAAAAAAAGTGAATGAACTTATGCACTTGTTTTGGAAAAGAAGGAAAGTAGAAGCAGCATTGGAGATTCAAGATGGTCTTAGATGTGCCAAAATACCCCCTACAAGCAAAGTCATGTGCTTCACATATTATAATAAGGAGACGTTAAGACCATCTCACACACCGATAGTTTATTTTGTAGAGACAACCATTCTAGATAGTATAATAAATAAATGGAGTTTGATTTATAATTTTAGGTTGCAAAAACTATCCCCATAACTCACCAAAATAGATATATGTTCTCACATGTATTACCATGTATTGTATGCTACATAGAATACCTCTAAGATGTGAAAGACCTGATTAGGGAGATGACTTAATATGTCATCCATATATTTATTGGTATCGTTATTGTATTTAATTACAAGATGGAATGATTGAATACAGGATTCCCACTTCATATGGCACTAATCTTGAATCTTACACTATGAATTGATGAATATCAGGGGGTGATGATCTGTATGAAGAATTGTTTCTTTGTCAATAATGTAATGAGACCACTATTTCAATTCCTACACCAAACTATAAAAATCCTTGTCTTAGGTGTTGCAATGAACTTTGGCCTCTGCAAGAGTTTCTGAATGGTATGCCATGGTGTGACCTCCTTGTTTAAGAACACATCCAATGGAAAAATGAGATGCATTTGTATTGGGTGTGTGTTGTATTCTTTGCATGAGTAGTAGTGTCGAATTTTTCTCTCGGGAAATGTGTCACATTTTTCCTCCTTTTTTGTGTTGCCTTGGGAAACGTATCACATTTTTCCTCATTTTCATGTTGCCTCGAATTTTGTGTCCATTGTTGGGCAGTTTTTCAACACATGGTTTTTGGTCGATGGATTTCTATTTTTGGTTAATTAATTAGGGTTGTTGACTAATCCAGGTCATTGGGTTAGGGTTTTGGATGTCATCATCTCCTATATGTATATTGTACTGTAAAAAATGTATCATGATGAATGAATATAGAATATGTTGGTTTTCCCATTTTGGGTTTCCGAGGGAAAAAACTCTGTGTAATGTTTGTATTTTCCATTGTATCTTTTCTGTTCTTTTACTAAAACTTTGTTTGCAATAAATAGTGTACAATGTTAAAATCTACAATTTGTATCAATATCAAAAGGTTTAGTCATATTCAGAAAACAAAGAATAATGGAAGAACATATTTTTGTCTTAGGCTTTGGAAAGTGGCACTTAGCCTCTACATTCCAAATAAATTTGACATGATTGGACAACTAGTGTAGAGGATGGGCTAGCTAAGAAAAATGAGCGACAAATTTCCTGTAGAAATTAGTACCCCCCATGAAACTCTTAACGTCATATGCATTGGAGGGTGTTGTCCATTGTGCCAAACCCTATACCTAATATGGACCTACGTAAACCCCTTCTATGTCCAAAATGAAACCCAAATAGTGAACTAATCTTTGTCTAAAATATGACTTATTTTCCTTCACCTGAAGCTTATGTGCCCACAATAGCTCAAGTACGTTGTGAACATGTTGAATATGCTATACCCAATACTTACTAAATACCAATATATCATCAATATAAATAACCACAAACTTACCCATGTGTGGCCAAAAGGTATCATCAATTAATCTCATAAAGGTGGTGGGCACATTTGTCAACCAAAATGGCATTAATAGAGAGTCATAAATCCCAAACTTTGTCTTAAGAGAATTTTTTCATGTGTCTATTGCATTCATGTGAACTTTATGGTAGATCATTGTCAAATCCATCATTGTGAAGAAACAAGCGCCTTGTAAGTGCTCTAGCAAATCCTTAATCCGCGGTAGGGGGTAGTCGTTTTTAACTGTAGCTTTATTAAGGGAATGGTAGTTGATCAAAATGTGTCATTCAGATGCATACTTTTTTGGATAATAGAGGATGGAGACACACAAGGTTATGATGAAGGTTGAATATGTCCTAAGTTGAAAAGTTAGCATATTTGGCACTCTATCTCGGTATCCCCTTGGGGAGTGAGGCGATAACATGGGGCATTGATTAAAGAAGAGAAAGGAATGAGATATATCATGTGCCCAATAGATCAATATGGGGGAAAGAACATGGGTTGAGTGAATACATGTACAAATTATTGGAGTATGGGATCCATGTCTGAAGGTGTAGGGTTGGTTAGGTTATCATTTTGGGGTACACTAAGCCAAAGAGATGTCTTTTTTCTGACTGAATTGCTTAATGGATGCATGTCTGGTAATAGGATAGGTGGATTTAAGGGCATAGGACACAAGAACATATGTGTGCCCCTCCTTTTGTAGGTGGTATTGATGAATTTTACTATGGTACTCAACGTGTCATGCTTGTTGGTAGGAAAGACCGAGTAAAAAATTAACACAATCTAAGGGGGAGACATCACACACCGTAGTATCCAAGAAAAATAAAATATCAAAGGTCACCAAAAAACATCGAGAGATAGTAAGATGAGGTCCTCCCTTTTTTACCGAATGGAGATGATATGGGGTTGGGTGCAGAGTGGTGGGTCGTTGAATGCATTGGACCATACCGTGGGAGATGACGTTCTTTTAGCTTCATTTGTCTAGGATTACAATATAAAACTCATGCTTGATATGACAATTATGTGTAAATAGGTCATTACGATTAGAGAGGAGTCAACTTCGATAGGATTGTTGAGAGACAATTGTAGTATGGTGAGGGGAATCTTACTAAGCAACCTATGAAAATAAAATATAGTTGGTGCGTAGGTTTTTAAGTGCACGAAAATCATTATAAGCATGTGAGTTGGTATTCTTAAAGGTAATGAGGGTGCATTTTTTTGTATGGATGGGGAAGTGGGGGAAACAAGAGAATGAGAAGGACCATATTGGTTTTGAGGAGAGCAGATTTGAGGATCCAGTTTATTATCCATGTCCAAGGATTAAAGAAAATCCTTTTCCAAGGAAGGACTCTCAAACAAAGAAAATTCAAGATGGAAAATCATTAACAAACCATAACTAAATATGAAAGTTAGTAACTCTTTTGGATCCGAAATGTGGAGCAGTATGCACAACTTGGAGAAGACATTGATGTAGTTATGTACTGAGTGATTGGATATTTGTTGGAATTTCAACCATTTATCAAGTAGGTTATGGCGAGATCATGGGGGATAGAAGCACTCCCATAATTCCTAGAAAAATCCTTCCTGAGAAGTGAGGCATGTAGGCATTGTACTTGGTGGCTCTCCTTTCTCGATGACTGACACACAATTCTCTAGTTGAGTATCCCAACAACCTTGTGCAATTCCATCAAATTGTAGGCTGAAAATTTGAAGCTTCATGTCCTCTTCCATCTCGCGACATGTCTTGAAGTAGATGGAGAGACTACAAATCCAAAAATCAACAATCTCTCCATTCATTTGGACCAAAATTTGGGCAATTGAAAGTGTGTATCGAGTTGCATGAGAGAGATATAAATTATGAATTGGTGTAGACACATTAGATGTTAAGTCCTCTATGGATGGTTCTTTACGAGGAAACATGATTTTCATCCATCAAATGGTTCAATATGAAGGGATGCCTCTAGTAGAATATGCACACTTCCATAAATCTATGGGAGACACTTGAGAGTAGCATCTAAGAGGGAACATTGAAATTTTGTGAAGAGGGCACATTGAAATCCTATTAAGAGGGTACAATGAAATCCTTTAGTGAGGGTGAAATGAAACCCTATGAAGAGGGTGAAATAATACCATATGGAGAGGGAACACTAAAATCATATGCAGAGGGCACATTGAAACCCCGTGAAGAGGACACACTTAAAACCTGTGAAGAGGGCGCACAAAATCCATGTGAAGAGGGAACACTGATGCCCTGTGAAGAGAGCACACTAGAAAACCCTAAAAATGGATTGTAGAGAAACTTTTAGGAGGGCATACTGAAACCCTATAATGAGAATTGAGATCAAAGAACATGAATAGAAATAAAAAACAATCATGAACTAGTTGGTGGATTTTACATCTAATTCTTAATATCGAGAAAAATATTGTTGAGATATATGCTTTGATACCAATTGATATGCATATTGATTTGAAGACTCACAGAATAAATCCCAGTACGTAGTGAAGAAGAGAGATTATAAATCATAGAAAAACAGAAAATAGAGCATACACGATAATAGAGAGAGAGATTGGAAGAAAAAATGACCAACAAATCTATTGAGAGAGAGAGGAGCACCCTGTATATGCAAGGTAGATTTTTCCTTCTCTTTTATTAACTAGTTACAATAGAAGTTGTTGTAGATAACTTAATTTCTTATCATTTAATTATGGAATGCATGTTTGTAATAGAATTTTTTGTAGCTAACTATATTACTAAACATTTACTTATGGAACACCTATTTACAATAGAAATTAATATAGCAAAATAATTTCTAAGCATTTAGTTATGGAGTGCCTTCCTCATAATGAGTGGCCAAGGAAGGGGTGTTCCCTTTCTAGTGGCCCAAAACAAGATCAACTATGGATGGAAACCCTATTATTAACATGTACGAGAATATCCATCTAACCATTTTAACTAAAAGATGAAATAAGGAACAAATATAACTACTCAATGGGCAACACATGGAAAGAAAAAAATTGATATGATCCTTAAAGAGGTGGAGGAAGCCTTAGAATTACTATACAATAGTGATGGTTTTGGATGTTTGAACGAGGACCATAAATTGGAGTTAATTTCTTGGAAGATAAAAATACGAACACACTATTGGAAAAAGAGAAAGAATTGAGGCTTAAGACCAGGCCCTCATGGGTTACAACAAGGTGATGACAATACCAAGTTTTTTCATATATCTACAAACTATAGGAAACACATAATTTTAGTTTGCAAAATTGACAAATTAGATGGTAGGCGTGCAAAAAAACTCAAGGTTACTGTAGGTGGAGGATTCAATTAAGTCTCAACCCTTTTCAAAGAGGAAACTTGGGATAAATATTTTGAGGTAATCATGTTATCAAAATCCTTTCCTAGCTTTGTCAATCATGAGGAAAGTCAAGAGTTGATGAAAGAGGTTGGGAAAATAATAATTGAAACAAATTTTACAAATGTTTCTAAGCAAAAAAATTCCATTCTCGGATGGCTCCCAATAAAATTTGTCTTAGATCTTTATGATTTCATAGAAGAAGACTTAAGAAGTGTGGTAGAGGCTAGAAGAACCATAGAAAAAATGATTGGATCTTATAACACCAACTTTATAGAATTGATCCCTAAGGAGGACAATTTGACAACCCGTGAAAATTTTAGGTGTATATCGTTATACAAGTGCATCTATAAAATCGTCTATAAGTTTATTGATAGAATATTGAAATGTGTTTTATCAAAAAAATTAATGAGAAAATTTTATGTTTTTAGAGGGGAAAAAATTCGATGAGGTAGTTGGGATCACACAGGAAATATTTCATTCAATAAATTGTAGGAATCAAATATCGATAGTAATTAAAGTGGAACTTTCCAAAGGGTATGATAAGGTAAGTAAGATTTCTTTCATCACTTTGTGGTTTGAGTGATGCGCTACATTACTTTAGTATATTTTTTTATCTTAATTAATGGCGAATCATTCACTCCCCATTTTATAGACTAGGAATGGGTATTACCAGGAAGGGGTATTATACAAGGGTTCCCTTATCCCTATCCTTTTCATTTTAGTTATTGAGGAGTTGAGTGGGTTAATAATTTAATATTATTTATAAAATGGTACATTCAAAGGGTTAAACATTGGAATAGACTTTAACATCACACATTTTTTGTTTATGAATGTTATCTATTTTTTTAGTGCGTTCAAGCACAACAAGGGTAATTGATATGATAAAAGGTATATTTTATTTATTCTTTAAATCAATAAGTATTATTATAAACCATGGAAAATATGCTTTATTCTTGTGGGGTGTAACTGAGAAGGAAAATAACTATTTTACTCACTTATTTCTCTACAACTAGATAGAAACATATCATGATTTCAGTTACTTCAGATTCAATTTAAAGACAAACCTGTAAAAAATGTGTAACTGGTAATGGTTGATTTCGAAAGTGGAAAAAGTTTTAAATATTTAGTGTAATCAGTGGCTCTCCAGAAGGGATGTCTAGTAATTATTAAAGTTTTACTTGTTCAAATTCCAATATATTGGATATCATTCACTTTCATAATTGAAGGTGTGATATAATCCATTAGAACATCATTATATAAATTTATCTAGTTAGGTGATCAAATAAATAAAGGGATTTTTCTACCGTCCTAGGAAAAACCAACTTTACCAAAAGAAAATGGAGGTTTTGGGTTGAAAAACACCTTTCTATTATCCAAAGCACTTGCAACAAAAAATGTTTGGATATTAATTCAAGGAAAATGGATATGGTTTCATGTAATAATAGGAACTTACATTTCTCATATGCCTATCGAGGATTGGGTAAGGAATCGAGTAAAACAATTTCATAATGCTTCAACAATTTGGAAAGATGTCAACTCATCATTTCATTTGGTTGGAAACATTTTGATTTCACAATTTGGAAAAGGATACAAAGTTGAAATTGGTCTATTCCCATGGGTAGGTAAAAATGGATTGCATAGATTACTTCCTCGGACAATTCAAAAAATAAGAAGTAAAACATACTATACACTTAGACAACTTGTGAACTATGAGAGGTGTACAAATTAGCAATAACATTGGTTAACCTAGGAGGATATTGGATTGGGGGAACAATATGATGAGGCACGAAAAAGATACACATACACGTCAAAACATAGTAATTTCAAAACAAGAGAACATGATGAACAATTATTATGGTCACTTAATCCAACAAGAAACTATGTGACAAGAATATGTTACAGAGCCCTTGTTCAAGAATGGAGGGAGGGACAACATGTATCATGGCGGAGAATCATCTAGAGATTAATAATCCCTTAAAAAAAAAGTGTTCTTGATTTTAATCCATAGGGATTCCACCTAGGATGTAGTGCTACAAAAGAAAAACTTCAATGGACCAGGTTGATGTAGATTATTTCAACAAATAGGAAAAAAAAATGTACATTTAAGTATGGAATTTCCCTATACAAAAGAGGTACGGAAAGAGGTGGAAAGTGTGTTAGGATTAATAAATTCTTGAAGGTGAAGGCATAGAAGAAGCATTTAGATCATGCTATGTGAAAATGAATATAATTAATATCAATGCCCTTCCTCTTATAATATCTTGGGGAGTATGGTTAGCAAAGAACCTAAGACTTTTCAAAGGAAAGGAGAGTCTACAACTTGAATGCATTTTCCAAGAACTAAACATATTAAATTATTACCAATAAGACCAAGATAAAATAAAATAAAAAAATGAGATGAAATGAGTGGTAATAAAAAAGGATTTCCAATGAGCATACTTTGATGGTGTCTCACAAGGAATCCATCCTAAGAGAGGATAAGGGGGAATTTTATATTTATTTAAAAATCATCACATTTCTTTGAAACAAGGATAGAATATAAAGCAACAATTACTATGATGGCTCTCAAATTAGTTTTGAGTGTACCTGAAGATTTTTGTATATCACAAATTCAAATAGTTGGTGACTCACTCCACATGATTCAATGGTGGTGAAGGAAAACAACCAAGGATAATTTCACTTTACAACCATTGTATGTTTATGTGCAACATAATTGACAAGTTTCTCAAATATCTTTTTCTCTAAATATACTCATGAATCTTGACTCTAATTTTATACAATTACATATTTTTGTTTAAGAGAGGAAATATTCATGTTTTGACTTTGAATGATGTAATGTATATCGTTTTTTGAGATGGGAAAGAGACATAATATTATTGTTATAGTTTTATGTTATGTATAAAAAAAAAGTATGAAGAGTTTTTTTTTTGGAATATATTTAGTGCACTCTTGAATGCTTTTGGCATATAGATATGGCATAAAACAATTGCGAAAAAATTATTAGTATATCATTTAAAAAAAAAATCATACAATTTTTAATATTTTTAATTAGTTAAAATGTATGTTAGTTTACAGTAAATATGAATAATAAATAACATAAAGGAGATAAAGTTTATTTGTTCTAGATTGGGAGGTTAAGAGGAATGATTTTTATCCTACCCATCAAGCTTACCAAATTGACTTATGTGACTCTTTTAACCATTTAACTAGTAAAGTTTAAGGACATATACATATCCTACCCATATTATTGATAAAAAAATTAATATAAACAAAATAAAAACTAAAAATTAATAAAAATGTATGAACATAAAAATGAATAAAAATTAAAGATTATTAAAAGTGTATGAACATACTTTTTTTTTTTTTTTTAAGTTACTAGAAACACCATAAGAGAGTTACAAAACTAGACCCTAACCCAAACGAAAGAATGCTAAAAGTTGTATATTTCCCTTGACCTTAATACTTTAAGTATTCAAAGTCTATAACGAAGACCGAGGTCATGAAATTTAAAATTATATAAAAAAAAATACAATTCCAAAGTCTTTTATTATGGCCTGTGATTTTAGAACGCTTTTCTATTTCTAATATTTTTTTTAGCATCCAAATAATACTATAAAGAAATTAAAGTAATTTTTTGCCTTTTTTTTAAGTCTATATATATTAACCACCATCATTATAACATTTTTATTTTTTAAAATAATAAATTTATATAATTAAATATCAAATATTTTAGAAAATATATTAAAAATATTAAATAATTATGAATAAATTCTATATATTATTCAATAATCATAATCATGTTTTTTTTTAATTGGCTATATATTACTCAATAATCATGTTTTTTAAATTATTATATATAAAATTGAAATTCAATTTTACATTTATTATGAATACAAAAAAAGTATTATAATAATAATGTTTTTCAAATATTATAATTATGAATAAATTCGATATATTACTTGATAATCGTAATCATGCTTTTCAAATGGTCAAATATTACTTAGTAATTGTGTATTTACATTTATTATGAATAAAAAAAATATTATAATAATAATGTTTTTCAAATATTATAATTATGAATAAATTCGATATATTACTTGATAATCGTAATCATGCTTTTCAAATGGTCAAATATTACTTAGTAATTGTGTTTTTTAAATTGTTAGATAAAAAAGTGAAAATCAATTTTACTTTTATTAAATTGAATTTATAAATTTTGCAAAATTTAATTTTGTTATTACTTTTTAAATATAATTATTTTAATTAAATTTTTATTTTGTGAATTGTTTTGACAGTATGACCAAGATATTGGAGAAGTATAAAAAAGTCTCAAATACAATACCAAATGGAAGTAAAGATACGCAGGTAACATTTATGTTCCAAATAGAATATGATAAATACAATGAATTTATTTTTAGTATCTAGAATTGGATACGAACAATGATTGTATTTTTAGTATCTAGAATTTGATATGGGCAGTGATTTTTTTTTTTTTAAGTAAAAGGTGGAACCTATTATATTATAACTTCAGAAAATGAGTACATGTGACACGCAGGTGCCAGCTGTCCTGCCTATGTAGGAAACCAAGACAGCTGGTCTGCCCACAGTAGCATGCAAAATCATGGAGTTCATTGCGCCACCCTGCTCGTAGGAAACCAGGGTGTCTATTCATAATTGATAGCATTCTTGTTTACTGTTCTAATGCTAACCATGCTAACAGCTACAGAGCTACAGCTCTGGTAAACGACTACAGGAAAAGATTTGGAAAACATGCAAGACAGAAAAAACCTATTCCCCGGAGTCCTTGTGAGCTTCCTTCGCTTTTCCACCGCTGGCTTGGATGGCGAATGGCTGAGAGCAGGTTGGGCATTGTTGCCGAGGAGTGGCACTAGAGTAGGCCGCATAGAGCATGTCCAAGCGTTGGCTAACGCAGACTGTTGTGAATAGTTGGTCATCGACCAGGCTTTGAACTTCAAATATCAACCGCAGATGCTCCCGGTGCAGGAGAGGTGGCGAGGGCGGCCTCTGCGGCTCATATTTTATTTCCCTACATCCCAACATCTCCTTGTTCTACTTCAAATCTGTGGGGTCATTCGGTGGCTCCTCCTCGACCACGCAGGTGGTGGGCTCTTCATTTTGTGCTGCGCATGTGACTAGGGCGCCTGTTGAGTGGGACAGAGCTTTTGCTTCAGCGATACAAGTCGGGGGATCCCAATTGTCTGGTACCATAAACATCCTGCTCTCCGAGAAGTCTGGTGGGAGTTCCAAGTCCGGGTCTTCTTCTACAAAAGTTCTGGGGGGCGAGCTAGCTGTCGTGTTCACCCGACGACATCTCTGCCTAGCCATGCTCATAACCTGCTGAAATTTCCTGTGTCTCTTCCTTCGGGAATCGACAGCGTACTAGCCGGCTCCCTTGCGGGGCTTCCCTCTCATCTTTGGCATGGCAGAAGAAAGGAGCAAAGCCAGAATGCCGAAAACACCGTTGCTCAGCAAGCTTCGATCTCACACTAAGATTTCTGGCAAGGCGGATGAAGGCATATATTATAATGGCTACCATTAAAGCCAAGAGATTAATGCTCTGGCTATCCATCCTATAAAATCTCGTGCGACGCCCCATCAGAGACCGGAGGCTGACAGAGGTAGTTCCTTTCATAAATGGCTGAGTGTGTGGCGAGGGCCATTATAAATGGCCTCTCCCATATCGCCTCCACGTGCTTCCCCTTGTCCGTGTGTCACCCCATCTGGGGCTGGGTAATCTTTGCTGGCCAGGAGTTGGCAACGATTGTATAGAGCAGAGGAGCCATTGGCTTTGGCGTCCCAAATTATTTGTTCTGTTTCCCTTTGTACTTCCTCATTTGCTAGGTAATCGGCCACTCTGTTTGCCTCCCTTTTGACATGGGAGGGAATAACAGTGATATTATGACCAAGCAGGCTTTTGAAGTCTTCGAGCAGTCCTACGAGGCGCCATCTGGGAGAGATTTTTTGTGGATTTCCCCCATGCAGGATCTTATTGATTAGCTGGATGACAATTTGTGAGTCCCCTTCTAGGATGATTGTGTGGCTGGCCAGGGTTACCGCTTGTCGAAGGCCCTGTAGTAAGCCTGTCAATTATGCTACATTGTTTGTGGTTTCTCCCAAATATCCCACAGTCAGCATTAGAATTTTCCCTTTGGAGTTCCTTATCATAGCTCCGTATTCGGCGGGTCCGGGATTACCTTTTGAAGCTCCATCAAAGTTAATTTTTATGAATCCATTTGGAGGGGGGGGCAGGAGGTTGGGCTGGGGAATCGGTTCTTGGGAGTTCTGGTTGTCATTAAGTCTTTTAGGTTGAGTTGCCAACTTTGTAGGGTTAGTGACTCCTCCCGATTACAATCCTTGTCCCGAGGTTGCCAGTGCTTACTTCTGATTGTTTCTTTTATGAGTGTGGCAGCTTTGTCCCAGGTTGACTCTGTTGGGGAGTTCTTGTAATGGAAGATGCATTTGTTCCGCTCCTTCCATATCTTCCATAGAATGAAGCCTGGGAGGAGTTGCCAAATGTGGTTCAGAATGGGATTGTTATAGGTGATTGAGTCCCAATTTTCAATAGTGTCCCTGATGATGCCTCTGTTCTGATTTGATCTGCGCATGATTTGCGCCCCCTGGTCCTAGACAGTTTGACTATAGCTACAGCCGTTGAAAATATGCTCCTTGGTTTCTTCTTGGGATTGAAATAAAACACACATGGATGGCCCAATGAATCCCCTTTTCCTGAGGTTATCCCAAGTTAGAATTCTGTTATGGATGATTAGCCAGAGGAAGGTGGAGACCTTGGGCTAGAGCGCTTTGCTCCAAATCTTTCCCCAGATGGTATCCACTTCCTGATTATAGTGGTTTCCATGTATGCGATAGGCTTCCTTTACCGAGAAGTTTCCTGAAGCTAAATGGCCCCATCTGAGAATTTTGGGCCCCTCCTTCCTGGGAATTTTCCTGCGTCCAGCCTCTTGGTGCCAGGCAGACAGGTTTAAGTCAGGCGAGGTTCCTAGCTCCTTGTTGGAGGTCTTCCATTGCCGCCAAGTCTACTTCGCATCTGTGGGTTTCCATAGATCCTTTACCTTCAATGAAGGGGGTTGATTGAGGTCCAGATGGAGAGGTGTGAGATCTACTAGGTCCTTTAGATGTTTGAGTTGTTGCCACGAATCTTGCCAGAACCTTGCACTATCTCCAATGTGTATTTCCCAAAAGGCGTGTTTATGTATTATGTCTTTGTTCTGCCAAGCTGTGTTCCAGATGTTCGAACCCTGGATTTTAACATTGTGTCTGATCATCTGATCCGACTGCATGGAGGGAGTGTATTTGTTCTTCCAGATTTGTGCCCATAACGCATCTGGTGTTTTCATCCACCTCCACCATATCTTGGACCCCACTATCTGGTTGAGATTTCCTGGATCCTGTAGGCCAAGGCCTCCCCTGCTTTTTGGTGTGCATACCTTATCCCAGCTCACTAGGGCCCATTTTTTATTGGCCTGCAGACCTTTCCAGAGGAAGTTCCTTTGAATGTTTCTAATCGCTTTGATGATGTGCTTGGGAGAAGCTAAGGCAGTGAAGAGGTAGGTGGGTAAGGTTTGAAGAACTGACTTCAGCAGGACTAATCTAGCTGCAATGTTTAAAGGTCTAAAGGTCCAGTTGGCCAGTCTATTGGAGATAGATATGAGGAGGCTATCCCAAGAGATGGACTTGGTTGGTTCTCCAGTAAGAGGAATTCCCAGGTAGTTGGACGGAAGGGAGCTCCTGGGGATACCTAGGATTTTGGAAATGTGTAGCTGAATTACCGCGGGAGTGTTGAAGAAGAAAATCTTGGATTTATCTAGATTTAGAGTCATGCCCGAGGCTTCAGTGAGATCAGAGAGGATGGCGTTGAGTTTGAGGGCTTCACATGTCGTAGAAGAGTTCATGAGTAGGGTGTCATCGACGAATTGGCTGTGTGAAGGGGCAGGCCTAATATTATGCAGGGGTAGGCCTTTGAGGGCTCCTTCCAGCACAACTGATTTGATGTAGCGGCCCAGGCCTTCTGCCATTAGAACAAAGAGAAAGGGTGAGAGCAGATCCCCTTGCCTAATGCCTCTAGAAGCTGAGAAGGGGTGCGAGGGGACTCCATTGACTAGGACTGAGAAGAAAGCTGAGGAGGTGAGGTTCAAAATCCAGTTTACCCAATATTGATCAAAGCCAAAGGAATTGAGGATAGCTCTGAGGTACTGCCAACTGGCTTTATCAAAAGATTTTGAGAGATCAAGTTTGATTAACATACTTGGGGTTTTTGCTGATTTGAGAGAGTTGACCACCTCATGTGCCAGTATGACGTTGTCCATGATCTGTCTTCCTTCAACATATCTAGCTTGTTCCTTGGAAATGACAAATGGCAGGATTGGCGTCAGTCGATTTGCAATCACCTTGGTGACAATCTTGTAGATGACATTGCATAAGGCAATGGGTCTAAACTGTTTGGGGTTAGTGACTCTTTCTTCCTTTGGGATGAGAGTGAGGAAGGTGGCATTGAAAGCTTGGAGAACTTGTGCCGACGATCTGGATTCCTCGACGACCTCCCATACATCCCTACCTATGATATCCCAGCAGTGATGGAAGAAATCTATAGTGAAACCATTGGGGCCTGGGGCTTTTCCTGGAGGCATATCTTTTACCGCCTGGTCCACCTCTTCCTTATATATTGGCCTTTTAAGAGCGACGTTCTGTTCTGGTGTGATTAGCTTGGGAATATGGCTGGTGACTCAGGTGATTGCTTCACTTCTGTCCACATTGCTTTCCGTGAGGAGGGTCTGGTAGTAATTGTTGAGCTCCTCTTCAATGTGTGCATGTTCTCTTATCAGCTGGCCCTGCTCATTTTCCAGGTGTGTTATTCTGTTGATATGTCTCTTGTGTATCATTGTTCTGTGGAAGAATTTGGTATTCTTTTCCCCTTCTTTGAGCCATTGTATCCTGGATTTCTGCCTCCAGAGGATTTCCTCTTGATTCCTTCATTGCTCCAATTATATCTGTAGCTTCTCCTCTTCCGCCATGAGTTCAGCAGTGCGAGCTCCCGATATAAAGATTTTTTGTATCTCAGCTAGTATGTTCTCTCGTCTCTGATGCCTCAGAAAATGTTGCCAAAGGTGTTTTTGTTCCAGTGTTTGATGCTTTGCTTGAAGTTTTTAATCCTTTGTTGGAATCGGTACATCTTGGTGCCCTGCTCTATCTCACACTGATTCCACCATGTTTGTGCATACTGTTGGAAATCTGGGTATGTGAGCCAGAATTTTTCAAATCTGAAGGGTTTGAATTTCGGTGTTGTTTCTATAGCTATTTGGAGGGCGATTGGCCAATGATCAGAACCCGTTTTGTGAAGGATCAAGCTTTCTATACAAAGGTCTCTCTCCAACAAGTATTATGTTATGAGAAAGAGATCGAGTCTGCATGCTACATGCTGACTACCGGATCTACGATTAGACCAGGTGAAAGTGCCATTGCTGGTCTCTATGTCTACTAGCTTTAACTGTTCAGGGAGGGTTTTGAACTTACCACTGTCTTGCTCTAGACGTTTGCTTCCACCTGTTTTTTCCTCCAGTGACATGATCATATTAAAATCACCTCCTAGGATCCAGTTGGGTGTGTTTACCAGTGCTTTGACTTGGGATAGCTTCTCCAAAAAAAAAAAAAAATCCTGTTGTCCTTCTGGCCCGTAGACGTTGGTGATGGTCCCCTCCTGATTCGAGCCTATGATTTCAAAATGAGCTAACAAGGTACCTGCTATGGAGAAGGGTCCACTAAGGATCGTGTGGGTGGGATCCCACAGTATTGCTAGACCTCCCGATGCTCCTACGGAGTCCACATAGACATAATTGCAGCCTTTCCATATGCGTTGGAATATGGTTTCAGCTTCCTTTCCTGCACATTTGGTTTCCTGTAACATTAGAATGTCTGGGATTTCCTCCTTGACGCATTCTTTGAGGATCCTTTGCTTGGATCATCTGTTGAGCCCTCTAATGTTCCAAGTGATAATCTTCATCATTAAGAGGAGGGGTGTGGGTGGAGGTATCCCTCCAATAGCTTCTGTATCTGTCCTGAGTTGATCATCAAGTGTCCAGCTTCTTTAATCAACTGATGTATTGGTTTCCTTCCTCTTCTCTTATTTTCGCGTGGTATATTTTTGAAGCCAGAGCTTGATTCTGTTGCAATGCCAAGGCGCGCCGTGGATCCTGCTGTGGAGTCAAGGAAGACCTTGTGCACCTTTCTAAGTTGTTCTTCTAGAAGGCCTTGCAGGTCTTTCTGATCTAGGGCTTCCTCCTGTTTCTCCAGATCGATGCCCGCCAGGTCTTGGGCGTCCATGTGCATTAGAGTGTCTCCATCCATATCCCCTTTTTCTTCTGCATTGATTTCCTTATTCGGATCGGAGGGGGGGGATTCAGGGTTCTGGTCTTTTCCTTTCTGTAAACCAGCGTGTGGATCTTGAACTTCCTCCTCCTCAGGGAGTTGGCTTAGAATATCATAGGCATTCCTGGTCTAGATTCTTTGTCTGGTATCAATTGTTTGTCTTCGAGTGGGATTTTTCTTCCTTGTCTGGATCGTAGTGAAACCATCTTTCTGCAGATTCTGACTGACCTTGGGAGCTTGTTGATTTAAGGGGCAATCCCGAAACAAATGGCCGTGTTCGTGAAATTTTCTACATCTAAACGGGATGTGCTCGTAGTCAAGGGTTTGTGACCAATCTTCAACCTGGTGCTCAAGTATTACCGCTCCTGGTAAGGCTTTGCCTATGTTCATGTAGACACAAATGAGGGCGTATGAGGTGTATTTGCATTGCTTTGTGGCTTCAGAGGCTTTCACGTATTGACCGATAGTATTTCCTATTCCCATGAGGATCTCATCCAACCAGAACTCCTGTGGGAGGGAATAGAGGCGGATCCATATGGGTGCCATGGTAAAGTTCTCCTTGTCCGGGCTGAAGCGCTCTGTCCAGTACCTTAGGAATAGCCCTACTGAGTTGAAGAAGTAAGGGCCATTTTCAAAAATGCGATCTTTGTCCTCTAGGTTGTATAGTATGATGGTGAAGAAGCCTTTTGAGATGAGCTGGACCTCATATTATCCTTTGGGATTCCACCAGTATTTGATCCATTTGTTCAGATCTGTTTCTGATGGCCAGAGTCCCAAGAATTTGCCAATGAGGGCATGTTCTTTCATGAACTGTGTGTGCTCCCCCACTCTGGTTGAACTAATGTGATACCTAGGCGCTTTTTCCATTTGTGGGATGCATTTCATGGGTTCCCAGCTGCAGGGTGCTCTGGTTTGAGATGTGCTAGCTTTCGTTTCCATTTCCTATCGAAGGCCCTGTTCCTTGGCGAGTATATGCTCCTGGATTTGTTGTGGCGGCTTGAATGCTGGTCGCTTTGCCCTTGTCCCAGATCTGTCATTGGTTGTTATGTTACTGTATGAGGGGGGTTTCCCCCCCTCCTCAACGCCCATGGCTGCGGACCAGAGCCGGTACGGGTTCGCGCTGAAGCTGTAGGGTTTCGTGGTCGCGGCGAGTGTTGTGGCGATCAGGGAGAGGCTCTCATGGGTCGAGTGCTAGGGTTTCCCTCTTCATCGATGTCACATTCTCAATTAGATACGCGCAATGATTATATTTCAAGTATAGATATTTAAATTTTATTTTAATATAGTATATTTTTAAATTTTTAATTATATTTATTTATAAAAAATATTATTTTCCATTTATTAAATGAAAATAATGTTTTATGACATATAAAAATAGAAATTAAAAAAAAATAATAATTACAATTTTAATGATTTTTTTTAAATATTTGAAATTTTTTATTTAATTATAAATATATTTGTTTATAAAAAAAAATGGGTAAATATCTTTTTATGAAATAATAAACAATTTAAGGATACTACAATGTTAATTTTATACTTCCCCTAGCCATCTTAGATTACTGTGAGCTACGTAGTAGAAAAACCACTAGAATTTTGTTATAGTTTCTGAACCAAATAATTATTCACTTCCTCACTTTCTCAGCGTACTTCGGGACCAACCCCCTGCTTAACGGTGATCACAGACACGTCGGTATTCCCTGACATTATTCAGGCTATAAATCTTAATGATATAATGAAATTAAGATTTAAAATAAAATAATAGTAAATTAAATTTTTTAATATAAAAATTAATGTTATATAATAAAATTAATATTAATAATGTTTAGTTTATATATTTTTATTGTTAAGAATGCGTGTTTTCTCTTTCTTCTTAGGAAGTCATAAACTTAAATTTAAAGGACATAGGACATGTATATTTTTATAGATTTTAGTCGTTAAATCATTATTATAAAGAAGAAAGTTTCATAGACTAATTTGGTATCTCGAATAGTAATGACTTTAAAATTAGATTATTGTTATTATATAATTTTCAATTTTGATTTTTTTTTGAAAGTTTATTATATTTTTACAAGATGATTAGTAGAAAATGTTAATTATATAATTTAATGAATAGTTTAAAAAATATTGAATATAAATATTTTTTAATATAAAATTGATTAATTAAAATAATATTATTCTTTGTCTTCAAATTTATTTTATAATGTATCTTTTATTATGGTTTAGATTTTAAAATTTCTTCTTCAAACTTAGTAAAGCATTTTTAAAATAATAATGTTTATTTTTAAATTAATTTATCTCATAGAATAATTTTCAATATGTTGTGAAACAATGATACTATTAAGACTCGATATATGTTTATTTTATTAAATTTTTTAAATTATAGTTGTTATTTTTAAATTAATTTTTGAAATTCCATAGAATAGAATAATTTTCAATATGTTGTGAAACAATGATATTATTAAGACTCGAGATATGCTTATTTTAATTTTGATAAATAAAGGAAAAATTATATTTTCCACTTTGATTAAAATTATGTTAATTTTTTTATTTTTATTTATTTTTATTAAATAAAAGAAAATTTCTATTTTTATTTTTGATTAATAATATGTTAATATTTTTTATTTTGGTTTAGTTTTAATAAATAAAATGAAAAATTATATTCTTTATTTTAGATTCACACCAATTTTTAATATGGCTGGATTTTTAGGTTTCGAACATATGATTTTAACATCACAAAGTGTGTTAACACCTAGGGGACAAAGAAAGAATAATATGAAAAAGTATGAAAAAACTTGTTTTCTCATCTTTAATTAATTATCTTAATATTCTCTTTCTAAATTAA
Organism: Picea engelmannii; assembly: GCA_009831015.1. Lineage (NCBI taxonomy): Eukaryota > Viridiplantae > Streptophyta > Pinopsida > Pinales > Pinaceae > Picea > Picea engelmannii. The sequence continues at coordinate 630,409 of ML778822.1, read as the reverse complement.
TATCACTTTATTTTATTCTTTACAAATTTATAGTGAAAGTTTCTATGGGGATTTCGATAAACTGTAAAAGCATAAAATATTCAAAACATATATGATTAGAATAAAAAATTTACACTATAATAATGTTGAGTGGAAAAGATTTTTCTATAGCCTAGTGTAAGGGAAATGTTTAATTCCTTTAGTGCTCAACATGGAGTTGAAACATGATATTTAAAAAAATATTAATAAAAAAAAATATTTCAATGTCAACCGTATTTCAATCTCATTCTTAATTAAAATAATTCTATATCAACTATATATAGATTATTATTTTATTGATAAGTGTTTTCTAAAGAGAGATATGTAATTCCTTCAATGCTTTATATGGAGTTTACAAATGGCATTTTAAAAATATCAATAAAAAAAAAGAATTTTAATGTGGTCCATAAATAATATATTTCTATGTCCACCTATTTCTACACACACATAAAGCAATTGAGAGTAAAAGAATTGTATTGTGCAAAAATACACATTATGAAGTGGAGTATGAATATTTGTGATTCCTTGTGGGCTCAACATGGGGTTGACACCACATTTCAAAAAATATTTTAATATCCACCTTAACTAAAATGATTTTATATCAACTTTATAAATAGAGAGTAATTGAAAGTAAAGAAACTTTGATTCTTCTGATAGGTGCTTTCTACTTCTCTATATTCTCCATATGGTGAAGATGTGTAATTCCTTAAGTGCTTAATAAGGAGTTAACAAATGTCATCTAAAACAAATATTAATAAAAATTAAAATATTTCAATATAAACTTTATATATATAAAACAATTGAAAGTAAAAACACTCTTATGGTTTAAACATTTGAATGGTGTGTTGAGTATAAGGGAGATGTGAAATTCCTTGTTTGTTCAACATCTAGTTAACATGTGATGCATATATATATACTCTAGATCGTCTTAACTCGATATCTATCATACACCGAGAGGAATCAAATCTTTCTAAATACAAACTTTTTTCTAGAGTATAAAAATGTTTGAATCTTAAATAATTTGATATCTGTGTAGGTATGAGAAATCAGGATTTAAGATAAATCTAAGTTGTTAATAATCAAAACCTTTAATATAGTATCATATGATACAAGGATACTATATTATTATAGATATTAAAAGAATATTATGAATTATGATATATAGGATTACCATATAACTATAAGTGTCTTTTCAAAAAAATTCCTACAAAGATTTTTAGCTTCTTAGATAAACAAAGATTCTTAACTAAACAAGTTATCTCTACCTTTTTCGAAATTCGGTATAACATGCAATTTTATATCTCCCTCATATGTCTAACATAGTTGAGTTATAATACTTCATAATTCTCATTGTTAAAGAAAAATGACAACCCATTTTTTCTTTAGCCTCGCTATAAAAAATATAATATAGAGATAAAATGAAATACATAGATAAAGCATCTTTCTAAGCAGGAGTATGGTTAAGAATATGTCTTTCCTCTTAAGAGGTCACAAGTTCAAATCCAGAGGGGGGTAGGGTATGTATACCTCCGTTGACTTTACCAGTGAAATCGTTGGGCGTAGGGGGGTACCTTGTCCCACAAACAAGGGGGTCTCATATGCCAATTTGGTGTGGCATCCCACAAACAAGTGGCTTGGTCCTACCCTTAAAAATAGATTATTATTATTATTATTATAAACAATCTTCAACATAATTTAAACTTATAGTAACCTTATGACGATGTTGGATAATTTATTAAGAAAAGTAGGTGGTATGTGTCACTACACCAAGGCTCTCCTTGGCCTCATGCACGGAGATTTTTGTTATGCACCTTGGCAATAATGCAACATTGTATCGTTGTTAGTGCAAGTGCTTGTCCAACTTGTGACTATTGGTAAGAAAACTACACCTCCTTGTCTAAAGTTTTCCCCTATCTTTTTTTAGAATATAAGTGTTAAGTGACCTGAAGATCATAAAAACTATGCCAAACCATTTTTTTAATACTTGGCCAAAATACATAAACTAGTGAACATCATACTAAAGAAACACACTACAAGACAAGTAGTTAGGGGCTCAATTCAAATGTCTTGGATTTTTATTACATAATCATAGTAGAATGAGGGGGATCTAAACATTTTTTAAACACTATTACAGTATCACCAATCAACTAGATCACAATTGCCCATATGTATCCTTCTTGCATAAAACCTTGAAGCATCCCATGATGTTGCCTCCTGCAGGTCCCCTTATTTAACTATTTAGCTACTACAAAAAATATTCAACCACAAATACTTTTCCCTTGTACTTATCTCTCTCCTTGGATCAGTTGCATATTGGTGCATGCCCTTATTTTATTCTTTCAAAATAATCCCCAATTCATGGATGTGTGCATGCCCTCAAAATACTAAGTTGACCAAAATCAACAAATTGTTTTTTTTCCATTGCAATAGTTCCGTGAAGAAGGGGAAAATTTTACATACACCCCTTAACTTCGTCAATCGTCCAACCAACCAACTTCCTTGGTTTCTCTTGGTTGCATCACATAAATTGGTCACAATATTTATCGTAGCTAATTCCATTGGTCGCAACTCTGTCCAGCGTGCCTTCTCTATCCTAGTGGTTTCCACCTTCACATGTTATATGTGCATCTTTGTGGGATAGGGAGGCCTGCCACAACATGATTCCACTACATGTTGCACCTTTTCACTTGTAACTCTACTAACCCATATGAACCAATGATCCCTCTTTTTTCCAAAGCTATCTACAGATATTGTTAATGGGCATGAAACTCACTAGTTTGCATCCATTTCATCCTTTTACAAACCACTGAAGGAGTCATGTAGGAGTGCTTGATGCCTACCTCGAGACATGAAAATTACATCCTCCCCAACTTAAATGCATTTTCGTCACTGACAGATCTCCAAGAAATTCTATGATGCTTGGAATATTGTTGTTCAAACTTACACACCCATTAATAACTTCCTCAACCTTTTTACAATGTCTCTATTAAAACATCATCCCAATATAGCTAGTATTCATGCTACCATGATTCAACACCCTCGAGTTCATGACTTAGACAAGTTGAGTAGATAATTCAACTTCTCTTCTACACCATGAAAGTGACTCTCCCATGATGTCAAACCAAAGCTAGACTTCCTTGATTACATCATGCAATGCTTCATGGACTTCACCTTTCTACATCCAATTAACAACTGCAACTTTCCAAAAATCCCAACCTACAAGGGAATTTTGTATATGAAATACTACCACCCTTGCACCCAAATTTGTTTTTTGTTACTCTATCTCCATAGAAATATGGCAGTTGAATGAAGGTCACAGTGTTCTCTATATCTTAAACTATTACTTAGTGAATTTTCCAAAGAACCTTCTCCAAGGTTCCTAATCCTCCAATGCCTTCTTCTATGAAGTGAGCCACCTTGTGGCTTCCCACCAATTCAAAAGGGGAAGGAGAGTGGCTACTAAGGCCACAACCATCAAATTTCCCAAACTAAATTTCATTTCCTAGACCTTCTAAAGAACATGAATCACCATACATCCTAGTTAAGTACATTAATAAAGGCATGTTTGTGTCAATCACACCATCACATTTAGATAACAACCTCTCTATCTGTGGATTATCTTGCCAACTTTATTTCCCAATTTCACCCAAGGATTTTATTTCTTATTCCTTGTCTATCAAGTACCAAGGTTTGAAAGCTACTTCTTTGTCACCTTATTCAGTGGCTAGGTATTATTTGTGCAAGATGATAACATATAGGAAGTTTGTTGTTTCCTTCACTCAACTTACCGCCAGTCTCCCCATACTATTTTTTGAACCTTTTATATCCTTATTTCGTTTGTTTGGTTTTTCAATGGACCATTCCTTCTCCCATATGTTCAAAATTATGTCCACCACTTTTTCAATTGCAGTCACCAATGTCTCCAACCTATCAAAGATTCCTTCCAATGCTTTCCCTACCCCATCATCCACCAATGGCTGAGGTGAACTTCAATATGAAGTTTCTAGTTTATCTCCATGCCCAAAGTCCTCAATCTTATTATCATAATGTGGTGCATCTACTTGATGTTTGATTTTTATCGCACTTAAGGAAATCATCCTAGTGATTGTTCCAAGCCACCTCCTTACTGTCGGAATGACATACTACTTTTGGTCTGTGAAGATTACCAAACTATCCAAGTGAGGAATCGGTGTTTCCTGCATCATCCTCATGAAATATTTCCTAATAAAAAACTCAAAATCATCCATGCAAACCACTATGAAGTTAACATCTCCACTCCACTCACAAAGATTCATGGTGACCCACTTCACAAGTAAAACAATCGTTTCCACTTTTGTGTTTACTACTTTTAAGGAGGATTCATGATACTTAATATGTAATATGATCCTGGATGCAACTTCTTCCTTCATGAAATTGTGGGTCACACCATTGTCAACCATTGCAATTGTTGTCTAACCATTAAACTCTTCCTGAAAATAGATAAGTCTTGTGAATTATTACTCTTGTTTTGCCAAGGGTTTCTCTTCCATGACCACAATCAAGGCTTGCAAGACACCGATTGAAGGTTTATATGATTGATACTCCGCAACATTCAAATTTTGTTATTGCTTCAATGGAAAATTTATTAAATAATGGTATTTATCACAAATACAACATACAATTGACTTACCTTGAGTCTTCTCTTTGGATGCAATTGGCTGTGTCTCCTTGCAATAATTCACATATGTCCTCCCTTCGCCTTTTTTCTTTAATTTGCTTGAATTATTCTTTTTGCAGTGCCTTCATCTTACTCCTGACTTTGTCTAGACTTAGTCTTGAACTCAACCATTTTTTCAATTATGATGATGAATGTAGAATGTAATTGCACATTTTTGTGCCACAATTCACTCTCCAACTAGTGTTATAAACCCTTCATAAAATTTAACAACCAATCTTTTTTGTTCATCTCCTTGATCTCTAACATGAGACTAATGAATGACTTGATGTACTCTTGGATCCTACCCATAATACTAAGGTTCATCAACTCATTCCTTAAAAGATAAGACAAGATCCTTGTCCTAAAATGAACCTTTAAGTATTAGTTTATCTCTAGCCAATCGTTGATCTGCATAACATTGCAACTTGCTACCAACTCCTCGACTGGAGCATTCTGATACCCTTTAAGAACATGGTTGTTTCATTCACGTTGGTATCATATGAACTTCCATTAATTTTCTCAAGATATTTTTCAATGTCCCAACACAAGTTACCAAGTATATTGGCATCATGAGTCATATCACATGGTTATGGATCCTTTATATTGATTTACACAAATCCCAATGAACCACTTCCACTGGAAATAATTTGTTTTAGCGGGTTGATGATGTCCTCTTGATATTTGAACTCGATTGCAATAGCCTACAATAGATCTTGTAACATATTCAAAATCCCATCAACATCACTTCCCAATGAAGTGGTCATCATTTTCATCATTTCTTGGCACTCCTTCATAGTGTTACTAAAACTTAGATGCATGTGGTTCATCTCTTCTTCCAAAGAAGTTTTCCTCTTCCCATGTCTAAAAATAGAGGTCACCATCTCCTTGAATGACTTCTCCAAGACTGTAACCTTTGTATCCATCCTTGGAGTTTTAGATATTGACCCTCCATCATTTTCTTCTTGATGTGAGGTATTCTCAGCATCAACTAATTTTTCCATGAAGGATTTTATGAAATTTGTCACTTTACGTGATTAACCACCGCTTTAGTTCTACAACTTTTAAACGAAAACATGAGAATTCACTTATCTATGAACCAAATAGTATTGGGTCCCTGCTATCCAATGTGATGATCCATTTTGGTCACCTATCTCTAGGCCACTCCCTGCAACCCCACAATCATAACCCAAGTCGATGTGAAGAGCTCCAAAATAACTCAAGGGATTCACAACCAACTTTTCCTTCGGAACAATCGATGAAATCCAATGTTCAATCTCAAATAAAAAATATTAGAAACCTAACGTTCACCTCTACCTCATGCACAAAAACTTACGTTCTATCATATTGACAATTGTGTTCCATTGACTTGTAGTCATCACAGGGATTGGGCAATGCACGACTACTAGAAAACACACTATGCCTCCTCATCTAAAGGTTTCCCATCTCTATAGTACCTTAGACTAGAAATGTTAATTCACCCAAATACCTTAACAACTATACCAAAAATGGTTTTCAATACTTAGCCAAAATGCTTAAACCAACGAAAATTGCACTAAAGAAACACAACAAGACACAAGTAGGAAGGAACCGAATTTAGGTTCCTTAGGTTTTTATTAGGGAAGAATTACAATAAGAGTAAAATGAGGTTGAGCTTGGAAAATATCACAACTCGTTTATAACATCAATAATTAACTATCTTGTAACGAACCGCCTCGTTACGACAACCGTTCGAGTGATAGGTGCAAATATATATATATATATATATATTTTTGATGGCGTGTGCGCGTGTGTGGAAGTAACAACATACTTAACTCTACGTCGCCACTCGACGACCAACAAGACGCATCCACAACAAAAGTAAAACTGACCACTAAATACGACTGACCTCCCACCCGTCCTACCCTGCAAGGTTAGGACCTCCAAGACACATAAGCAACGCTCAATCCCGGTTTACCATCGTCTTTAACCATTTAAGGTCTCAAGGCTGGCGACTGTTCTGAGGAACATGGAGGTGTCTACATCCCACCCGACACAACCGACCAAGCAACCAACTGACCTCAATCAAGCACAACATAATTAAAAGAACAAATGCGCCCCCTTACGGAAGGCGCGTGAGAAGGACTCTGACATCAACCCAACCTTCAATAGGACGAGACAATGTCCATTACTTGAATAACCTTAACATTCTGATGGCAGGCCATAAATCATTGCCGAATACAACCGAAGGCTAGTATGGTAATTATTTATTAACTCAGTTAGTCAGCACGTACACTAAATTTAGCATTCTGAATCGATCTACACAAGGGTTTAACCATTTAAAGCCAGATTCCACATCTTATTGATTTAACCACTTATCCTTGATAATCGCATAAATAGAATAAATCCTTGTTTAATAAACAACTTAAAGGTATAACCGTTTTCCTTAATGATCAATAGAAGAATAACAACCCGTATTAATGATTAATTGGAAGAATAATAATATTGCTCTACATGAACTAATAAAAGAGATA
>ML778822.1:584581-608042 GCA_009831015.1 Picea engelmannii | reverse complement strand
CAACCATCATGTCAGATCATGTCAAACAACATATCATATAATCAATAGTATATCATCAAACGAAACAATATCATCATAAATGAACAACTCAAATACCCCACTCCCTGACTCAATCCGGAGTCCAAGGGAGTTCCATAGATGCCCCTGCATCCTCCATGTCCGACACCCTGCACACTCAAAGAAACTGAGTCAGCAGCACCTGTCTACACCAAGGTAGTAAAAGCATCCTGTCATATAACTCAATGCATCATAATGAAAGAAAAGTTTTATCATCATATAAATCCAGATCACTTGCGAGCAAGTGTCCTCAAAGAATAAGTTTGGTATGTGCGCCAGAGCGGGATGTTACATAAATGTCCTTAGACTAGAAATGTTAATTCACCCAAATACCTTAACAACTATACCAAAAATGATTTTCAATACTTAGCCAAAATGCTTAAACCAACGAAAATTGCACTAAAGAAACACAAAAAGACACAAGTAGGAAGGAACCGAATTTAGGTTCCTTAGGTTTTTATTAGGGAAGAATTACAATAAGAGTAAAATGAGGTTGAGCTTGGAAAATATCACAACTCGTTTATAACATCAATAATCAACTATCTAGCACAACCACCCAAATGTCTCCTTGCTGCATAAAAACTTGAAGTACCCTATGATCCTACCTCCTATAGGTCTCATTCTTGAAATTAAAAGCATCTACAACAAATCTTCAATCACAAATCCTTTTACCTTGTACTTATGTCTCCACTTGGATTGATTGCATACTGGCTCATGCCCTTCTTTTATACTTGTCGAATCTTCTAATCGAATCCACAATTCATGATTCGTCGCATTCCCTCCAAATCCTAAGTGGACCCAATCTAACAACTTGGTCTTTGTATGTTGTAACCATTTCGTGAAGATGGGAAAAATTATATGCATGTCCCATAACTTGGGCAATCGTCCAACCACCAACTTCCCTAGTCACTGTCGGTGGCATCCCATAACATGGTTGAAATATTTGTCACAATGAATTCCCTTGCTTCGAACTATGTCTGGTGTGCCTAATCTATCCCGATGGTAGCCATTTAAATCTGTTGTGCACATTCCTTTGTCGAACCCGTAGGCCTACCATAGCACAGGTCCATTCTTGTTGCAACTTTCCACTTGCAGCTCTACTCATCGATATGAACCAATATGCCCTCTTTCTTCCAATGCCATCTAAGGATAGTGTCGACGAGCATGCAACTCATCGATTTTCATCCATTGCATGCTCATCCAAACCACAAAGCATCCATGCCGAAGTGCCCGATTCCTACTACAAGACATGGAAACTATAACATCTCTACAAAACCTTTATTTTATTAAGAGTAAGTAATAAGGGAACACTACAATTATATCATGAAATCTAGTTATTATAAGTGATTATGCCTTAATACAACACATTTTAAAGGCTTTAATTTGTATTATTAAGTTATAATATTACAAGACATGGAAACTATAACATCTCTACAAAACATTTATTTTATTAAGAGTAAGTAATAAGGGAACACTACAATTATATCGTGAAATCTAGTTATTATAAATGTTTATGCCTTAATACAGCACATTTTAAAGGCTTTAATTTGTATTATTAAGTTATAATATTAGTACTATAAATCCTTCACCTAATTTAAACCTACACTAAGTTTCGTCAGCCCATTATCAAACTCCATTGTACTCTAATTTAAAAAGAAAATGCTTCATTAAACCTAAATAAATTATTTTCAAAATGATTAAATATGATTTTAAATTGTACTTAAATATTAGATATAAAATTAGTAATCAATATCTTAGATTCTCGTTCGATACTAAAATAATTTTCTAATTCTATGTCTATGTACAATAGTTTTCTCACTCATACTTTTTACAAAATTAATTTACGTTGTCCTACATTTTAGGCTAAAATCATCCTAATTACCATTCATAGATAACATTTCCATTATGTACATTTCCTAGGGGTAGGTTCCCTCTAGAGGCACCGTCAAAATTCAAATTATGAAAAGGGACAAATAGAATATAATTCTGTAGCCGATAATTATCATGATTTCTATGGAGAAGATATGTTATATTAAACTTAAGTATAATAATCACCGTATTATCTTGTGATATAGTGCATTTAATTATCCAATACACCAGTTCACATACTATGTGATGAAATAGATGATAGACGAGTCTAGTGGTTTAGAATCTTTCAAGTGCATGCCACATTCACATGGGACATGGGTTTATGAAACCATTTTTAGTAATTGTGAATTGAATTGTAGTTTTTTTCATAGTCATACTTTTTACAAAATTATTTTATATTTTTTTACATTTTAGCTTAAAATCATCCTAAATACCATTCACAAATGATATTTCCATTATCTACATTCTTAGAGGTAGGTTCCCTCTAGAGGCACAATCAAAATTCAAATTATAAAAAGGGACAAATAGAATATAATTGTGTATCCGATAAATATCATGATTTCTATGAAAAGGATATGTTATATTAAACTTAGGTATACGAATCACCGTATTATCTTGTGATATAGTGCATTTAATTATCCAATACACCAGTTCACACACTATGTGATGAAATAGACGATAGGCGAGTCTAGTGGTTTAGAATCTTTCAAGTGTATTTCACATTCACATGGGTTTATGAAACCATTTTTACTAATTGTGAAGTTTTATTAATTGTGAATTGAATCGGGACATGGGTTTATGAAATCATTGGGTCTTCTCCAAACTGGTAATTGGTATTCCTAGTATAATTGTTTTTTTTTGCCAACGATAAAGTTTTCAAAGCCATTGTGTAATTGAATCTTTCATTTCTAAATTATGTTAAATAATAATAGAATATGTTTTTAAAAAGTCTCTAAACACTTTCTTAATCATTAAAAAATTTCATCTACTACCTACAATATGAAATTTGATAATTCTAAAGTTTTCCAAGCCATTGTCTAGTTGAATCCTTAATTTGTAGATTATGTTAAACCCTAATACTTTCAAATTGACCAGGGAAGCATACTGCCAACCCACCTAGCACAAAATAATATTGATCGTCCTCCACAAATTTCAAATAAAAATAATCCAAAGTTGTAACACCCTCATTTTAAAAACCCAAACTAGTGATGTATATTGTAAATATAACATGTGGTCGAGAGAAAACAATGTATATTGTAAATTGTGATGTATGGCCGGGAGACAATATGTAAACAATCTAAATTAAAATATAATGAATAAAATGTATCGATGGATGTAGATGAACACAGATGGATATTTGGGGCTAAGTATCCACAAGAGAGGGTAGGGGTCCAAGGGGGAGAGTTACCCATATCTATTAAACCAAAACCCACTTCCTATTTTTCTTTAAATTATCCTTGCCATGAACCTTCCATTAGTTGTTGATTGTTCTAAAGACCAATCATTGAATTCATGTAAGAGGGTTGGTGTGAGAGTCACTTCCCATTATTATTGAGAGCATGGGGGCTTAGTACAATCATCTTGGGGAAGAGTGCAAGTCAAGCAAGAAAGAGAAAGAGAGGAAATTTGTATGGGTAGGGGACCAGAATTAAGCATTCACATTTTTAGCATAGAGAGTTGATTTTACATGGATTTTTATGGCCAACAATGGAGTTATGCGTGTGATACCTTGTAGGAAGTTGTAGTGAACATGTTTGGTTGTTGTTTCGAGCTGTAATTTCATGGAGAAAGAGGTTGTGTGCCTAGGATCGACGAGCTGTTTGAAATTCATCCAAGAGGCATGTGTTTGGCTACTAGAAAAATTTGTGTTGCAACTGTGAAATCACTTAATTCCCAGCAAGTACAATTCATGTCCAACCTGTGCTGGAAGCTCTAGAGGGGAGTGGAAAGGCCTGAGGCACCATGGGAAGTGAAAGGGGATTCCATCCCTTGGGTTGTGGGGGTTGAGCGGAAGAGTGTCAATGGAATAAAATTAGTTACGAGTTTGATTGTTGAGAAAGAGACATTAGCTAGCCTTAGGGACCACTATCTCTTGTGGATTTGTATACCTAGCTCGGGGGTGTCTTGCTATTGAAAACTACAGAAGTAAGGCTAAGGTTGGGAGGAACATTCATCCTCTACAGTGGGTTCCACATTTCATTAAGATAAGTGTTCTTATGTGTTATGTTTATTCATGTTAATTGCTGAGACAATTGTTGTGCAATTTATTGTGAGTTATATTTGGTTATTGTTGCTTGTTGTGAGCAAAATGATGCATTTAAATCCATATTTATGTGGTTGAATGTTGGTGTATGTTATTTAGTTGTTCTATGCATCGTTAACCAATTATATTTACGTTTTTGGAAAGCATAGAAAGTTACATGTGAACAAATGTCATGTTGAGTATTATTTCCATGTATATATTTAGTAACGTAAATTTTAATAAGTCATTTTAGTAGTAACATGACCCAGTTGGGGGATGGGTACGTTACAAAGTGATATCAAAGCTACTGGTTCAACAATGGACGCATATGGGCCAAAAACTAGTGCAAATTTGGATAAACTCACTATTACAAACTTTGATCAGAGTGAATTGGGAAAAACAGTGGAAAACCATACTGAAAATCCCCAATTTGTTGGGAGAAATCGAGACTTGTTTCCTAGAATTGTCTGATACATATTAATGGTGTCAAATGGCCATATCAGAGAGTTAAATTCGACCTCCAAGGTGGAATTTCATGTTTTAATGGAGGCTAACGAAGATGGGGTTTTTTAAAGAATCGATGACTAAGATCACTTTTGATCTTACGATCAACGAACCAGATTCGTTTTAATAAATTTAAAAATTCCTAAAAATTTTGAAGTTTTGCAAGGTTTCCATACCGATGGCTCATATTCACTTCAATAGTTAGAAGTTGAAGGATATATACGTTCCATATTCACTTGGATTTTAATCTAAATTTACTAGTTGTTGAACTTCTCCAACTAAATTCACTGATGGTCGTTGGTCAAATCGATAAGATTTGTGGGGAGTTTTAAGTTTACCAATAGAAATCACTGATGTTCGATGGTCGAATTGATGAGTTGGGAGATGAATGGATTCATCTAGAAGAAATCTCCAATCACCGATGACGGATGGTTGGGGATCAATAGATTTTGGCCAAAATTTTTAAGTGTCAGAGAAAGCTATCCAATGAACTAAATGGTTCAAAAAATCGAGCTCGTACGAGGAAGTTACAGCCAAAACAATTAGGGTAAAATTTTATCACCAAAATAACTTCTATAGGGCATAATTGCATGCTAAAAAGTTTTTGGGGGTCATAGGAGAAGTCGATGGAAATTTTATCACCCAGATAATCCAGTGGGGAAATTATATTTTGGTTATGGTACCTGAAAATGTGTTAGGATTGAAAGAAGGCACTTGTAGCATATATGGATATATTGGGTAAAAAATTCAAAACCTCTTCAAACCATAACTTTCATATCAGAGCTCAAATTTGGGAAAACAAATAGTCGTTGGAAAGATCCTGAGTATTATAAGACATATGTCAACCTAGAAAGGGATAAAAGATATTTTTGTAGTAGTAAATGAGTGGAAATTGCAACATGTGGATGTTGTAACTTTTCGGTCATAAATCAGATTGAGGCATGAGAACAACCGTTGGAAAGTTCTATTGGAGAGGAATGAATTTAAGGAATCGTACTTGGGATTAGTGCGATAATATTCTTCATAATTTAAAATAAAGAATTACCTGTAATACAATTAATAAATATTTTGCAATATGCTTAATTTTAACAACAATTGTTGCATGTAGATTCTTGCAGGATTAGAAATATAGAGGAGCATACTTTATCTCCTACATGAGAAATAGAGATATGGAGGATGCTTAAGGGTATTAAAACCATGAATAAGAATTTATAGGTCTACATTTTAGCATGGGTAATGTTGAGAATGGGTTGAATGGAAGAAGAGACAGACATAGTCCTGTAACTATGAGAAGCCTGCAAAAATAAGTGCAGAGCTATAGGCTCAAGAAGAGATACTTAAAATCTTGAACATGTTGCAGAAGAAAGTTAAGAAAGATTCAGGAACAAGGTAATAAGGTAGTGAAAATCAAGTGGAAGTGTCTAGGTCTCATGATAGTAGGGATGATCATGGAGGATCTAGACGATCAAGGATTATTAGCAGAAATCAACATCATAATTCCCCTAGAAATTCGACTAGAAAAACATATGCAAGTTCAATGTCATCAAGCATAACAAACATATCTCCTATCAGGAACTAGAGAAGGAGACATCTAGGTCAAATAACATATAAGGGGAATTGAGGAAAATCAAGCCACTACCATTTGATGGAGAAAACAAGAAAGGTGAAGATGCAGAAGCATGGTTGATGAGAATGAGGAAATATTTCCAATTGCATAACCAATAATCAAATGCAGAAGGAATAATTGCAACCTACTACCATCAAGGGAAGGCATATACGTTGTGGGATCGACTAAAGCAGGTTAAGAACCTTGATGAGAAGACAATTTCTTGGAAGCAATTTAATCAATAATTTCAATAGAAGTACTTATCATAACAATATTACGACAAGAAAATGAAAGATTTCTTTGAAATCAAACATGGTACCATGACCATGGATGAATATGAGAGAAATTTCTTGGAAATTCTCGGTTATGTGATCTTCATTAGATATTATAAGGTCAAAACTCATAGGTTCTTGAGTAGACAACCCTTTTATAAGGATAAAATTCAGTTTGATGATCCTAAGAGTTTAGAAGAATCCATAAGAAAGGCCATGTATTTGTATGAGAATAATATAGGAAAGAAAACTTTCCAAAGGTCATGGGATGACAAGAATAAGAGAAATATGGATCAAAGGAATAAATGGTTCAATCCACATTTAATGAGGTATATATCTCAATAATATCATCAATGGAAGTAAACTCAAGATGATTAGAAAATTACAAAGTCCTTGAGAAGGAGGCCAAGGTAGCAGCCCATAAAGTGTTGGGGATGTGAATAAGATCACATGTATAAAGATTGTCCTCACTTAGGAGATAAGATGAAAAATTTTCATAACATCAAGGAGGATACAATAGAGGATGTGGAAAAAAACATGCCAAGGAGATTTGCAGCCTTGGACAATAGACAAGAAGACTATCAATCCCACATGATTGAAGTTTAAGGTAAGATTGATAATCATCCCATAGATATTTTAATTGATTTTGGATATATCCATAGCTATATAGATCCAAATCTAGTAGAACTATTTAAATTGAATAAATCTAAACATGCAAAATCTTGGTTAGTTCATATTGCTACTAGAATAGAAAGAAGAATTAATGAACTTGTTAAATAATTCCCTATAAACATGAATGGAACTAATAATAAGGAATATTTGAACGTCATACCTCTTGGGTCTTATGACTTCTTGATTGGCATGGATTGGATAGAAAATAATCGCGCCATTTTATATTGTTCTAACAAGGTTTTCATATGTCTTAATGAAGAAGGAAATTCAAGGATAGTGAAAGGTACTCCAAGGCCTATATCTATCCGAGATATTTCACCATTGTTGCTGAAAAAACAATTAGAAAAGGGTGCCAAATATATGCAGCCCATATGGAAGAGACAATTAAGGATAAGGAGCCAAGTCTTGAAGATTATCCATTCTTGAAATAGAATGAAGATTTTTTTGAGGAGTTTATAGGATTTCAACCAAAGAGGGATATAGATTTCTCAATTGACTTAATTCTGAGAGCTTCCAAAGTATCCATGACTCCCTATATAATGAGCATGCCATAGATAAAAGAGTTGTGAATCCAACTATAGGAGTTTTTAAATAAATGGTACATACACTCAATTCTTTCTCCTTGGGGTGTCCCGGTTCTTTTTTTTTCAAGAAGAAATATGGAACAATGAGCTTCTGTATTGACTTCAGACAATTGAACAAGTATCCCTTGCCAAGGATTGATGTTCTTTTTGATGAAATGAAATGGAAAAATATATTATCCAAGGTTCTCTTGAGGTTAGGATATCATCATGTGAGAATCAAAGAATATGATACTAGAAAATTGAACCTTAGGAAAAGGTATGGACACTATGAGTTTGTAGTGGTTCCTTTTGGGTTGACAAATGCACCTGCTACATTTTTGTGTCTAATGAATAGGGTTTTCATAGATTTCCTGCAAAAAAAATTAATTTTATTCTTGGATGATATTCTCATCTATTTGAAGACATAAGAGGAGCATGATAATCATTTGAGGATGGTGATACAAGTTTTAAGAGAGCGCCAATTATATGCCAAATTAAGTAAATTCACTTTCTATGAAAAGTAGATCCATTATTTGGGTCACATTGTTTCAGAAGATGGTATAGCAGTGGAACGAGAAAAGATTGAAGAAATCAAGATTTGGACAATGCCAACAAATGTTTCAGATGATATATCAATTCTATTTCTATTTGGTTACTACATGAGACTCATTCTGGGATTCTCCAAAATTGCACACCCAATAACATATTTGCAAAAGAAAGGAGTAAAGTTTGAATGGAGTGCTAAATGTGAAGAAAATTTCCAATGCTTAAAGGATTTGTTAACCATTTCACATGTTTTGGAAGTTGCAGATCCATATGAGAATTGTTTTGTATGCACATATGCATGAAAGGAAGGGCTTGATGGAGTCCTTATGAAAAATTGACATGCAATTCGTTATGAGTCTAGAAAATTGAAGGAACATGAAATAAATTATCCCACACATGACTTAGAGTTAGAAGTTATAGTACATGCCTTAAGGATGTGGAGGAATTACCTCATGGGCTGGAAATTTAAATTAAGGACAAACCAAAGTGGTTTGAAGTACTTGTTTGAACAACCAACACTAAATGACAAACAAACTAGATGGTTGGAATTCCTTAGTGAATAAAACTTTGATATCAAGCACATAAAATGAAAATAGAATAAGGTGGTTTATGTACTCAACATAAGGGAGCATAAAATGCATTCTACAACCATTATTATGTACGATAAAAATTTAAAATACGAAATTCCATAGGTTGTCACTGCAGATCAACATTATGTGCAAGTTAAAGAAAGATTACAACAAAATTATATAAAAAAAAATATAAGGATTACAAGATGGAAGATGATGAAATCCTCTTATTTTGAAACAAAGTTTAAGTTCCCAATTCTGAAGAATTGAGAAGTCTGCTGGAAATCAGAGATAACAAAAAACTATTACAATTCTAAGAGGACAATATTTTTGACCTGGTGTGAAGAAATATGTCACTGTTTATTTCACTAGATGTATGGAATGTTAGAAGGTAAAGGATCAACATCGACATCCAACAAAATTTTTCAATCCATTGCCCATTCCCGAATGGAAATGATAAATTGTTACTATAGATTTCATTACCAAATTTACTAGGACAATAAAGAAACATGATTCCATCATGGTAGTGGTGGAAAAACTCACAAAGCCAACACATTTCGTCATGGTAAAAGTAATTCATAAGGAAACCAATATTGTATAAATTTACATGAGAGAAATTTCTAGGCTACATGGTGTGCCTAAGGCAATAATGCCTGGTCCAGATCCCAAGTTCACTTCCAATTTTTGGAATTCGGTGTTTAAGGGATTTGGGACAAATTTAAATTTCAGTACAACATATCACCCAGAGATAGATGGGTAAACAGAGAGATGTAATCAAATAATTGAAGCTATGTTGAGAATGTATGTAATGGACAAGCCTTCTAAGTGGGAGGACTGTATCCATTTATTTGATTTTTCATGCAACAATGGGTATCAAGAATCATTGAAGATTATCCCATTTGAAGCATTGTATGAAAAAAATGCAACACACCAATAAGTTGGGATAACCCAATAGACATAGTTGTGATTGTGAAATAATTGTTAAAGGAAATGAAAGAACAAATGGTCAAAATTAGGAATAATTTTAAAGATGCAAAAGATCAATAGAAGAACTATGTTGATAGGAGAACAAATAGAGAATTTGAAGTGGGAGAGAATCTTTTTTTAAATGTTAAATCCAAGAGAATCTTGTAAAAAATGGGAAGTTTCCCAAAGTTGGCAGCGAGATATTGGTGGCCTTTTGAGGTCTTATAAAAGTTAGGACATATTGCATAGATGCTAGCATTACCGACATCCATGAGAATTCATAATGTGTTCCATGTGTATTTGTTAAACAAATATGTGCCTCCTCCTAATCATGTGTTCCATGATTTGGATTCCCTTGGAGACATTCCCTTCATACTAAATTTCTTCTCTCCTGACCTTGTTTGCATCCAACCCAACCCAAAATTCCCAATTACTGCAGAAAAATATGGCATGAATGAATTGGATGCACATCTAATATTTCCCCAAGAAAAATTAGATAGTGTATTTATGCATTCTTCCCTCCACTCTTTCGGCTTCAAGAGTTACCATTCACTTCAAAATGAATCTACTTGGGTACTACATTCAACAAGTCAAGCGAGGATTTTCATATTGGTGAAAGAGTAAAAGAATAAAATAGATGTTATGAGGTTACATGATGGAGAAATTAGATAAGAATTGTTGTGTAATTCTCATAAAGATGCATTTGCAGAATTAAGAGAAAATAGAAGATTGTTAGGGAAAATTGCTTCTATCAATGAACCTGTTCTAGTTGATATTTAAGAATCCTTCAATGAATCTATATTATTCTACTTTCGGATCAATGGGAATGCTTGCAACATGAACATATCCTATAATATATTATGTTTGGATGCAAGAAATTCCTTTAGGAAAACTTCCATATATATTTTATTTTTGAACTAATATGTATTCAGTGTTTGGTTGGGCATGGAAAAGAACACTCATATTCTTTAGATGGCGATTTTTCTTGCATTGATATTATCACGTGACCACATTAGACCAGGGTATCTAACTCAAATTGGCGCAACCAAGTGGCCCGATACCTGGGGTCGTGCGTCATAAAAACATTTCATTTGGATGGCTTGACCAAACCAAAATTACTTCACTAGAACTACATCTCACTCAAGACGCACCCATACTCTCCTTTGAGACAATCATTCCATCTACTCTTGAATTCTTTACTCAAACAATTACAAATTTCTTATACCACAACTATAGAAATATTATCCATGCTTTTCACATTCATGTCCCTGATGCCTTGGACTGATTGGGTGGCTAGTCCAATCATCTTACCAAACTCATGAGAATGGACTCCTCATGCCCAAATACATTCACTTTTTTTCGCACTTATGTCACTCTATCTAACCTCAAATACTAAGGCAAAGTCATGTGCCTTGCCCCTAACTTCCAATTTTCCTCACTAACCCATTGTGCCAACCTATTTTAGAGCTACCCCTTCGCAACCCAATAGGCAAATATTGTCTTCATTGTGACAAAGTGAGGTCGCATCCCTTATCCAATTGACTAAGTCATGTTCACATTAAATTGGCACGACATCTTCCTCCAAAACACCCCACACCACACTACCTTCCTCATGATAATGCATATCTCCCAGTATGCAACAACACCTCTCCATGAGGCTCTGAATACCACACATCCTACTTCATTTTAGGGTGCCAACTCTTTGTATTCTTAGTGAATGGAGTGTACCTAATATCCACCACCAAGGATATTGGCATACAAAGTGTCTTACTTGTGTTCCATGGGAAAGTATCTCAACACCAACCTGACTTCATTTGACGTACATCTCAACTCCTCAAGTCATTCTTCACTAATATGAAACTCATATATCCCCATCACTTTCCTAAAACATTTCACAATGGTTGAGGGGTGAAAATCCTGCGTTCCCACATATTCTACATATGAATCCAAGTCTGGTTGAGTTAGTGGGTCCATGCACTTCTACATCACAACACTCATAGCTTTTGTTTCTGAATGTGAGTCTTCCGACTGATCTTTCTTAAACACTTCACAACTCTACTAGCAACAAAGTGACTCAGGATGCCTCTCCTATCCGATGTCCTTAAAAAATATTCCGACTGAGACCTCAAATTGTCATCATACTCTTTCTGACGAAATCCAAAAAAAAACTTTCTTCTCCAAGATGGACTTCGTTGACATATCCATTGTTGTCAACATTTTTTCTCTTTGGCCTAATTCTCCCAATGTCACCATGGTTGAACTTACCCCTTAATGTTGCATCATGTCCCAAGGTTTGTCCTCACTTCTATTGACTCCCTCAATAAAATTGATTGCAGACATCCTGGGTATTCTTTCGATCTTTCTCTTCATTTTCATGGGAATACTTTGTGTTTTGGCTTTGTCCAAAAACACCAAAAAATATACATTCGATAGTTGAAATGCCTTGTAAAATGTCAGAAAGTCCTGACCCAATTCCAATGCATGATCATCCTATGGATAAACCATCAAGTCATAATTTCCAACTCTCAAAGGTGTGAAGCGAACCACCCCAACTACCAGTTCCATTGTTAATTTGAACATCTTCTACATGGTCAAGATGCACTCAGGATTACAATGGAGTGAATTCATAGTATTCTCACTCACAGAGTTATGTCCATGAAAGAAACAACGTTCCCCCTACTCATCGTCGCATCCACAAAGAAAATTCATTCTTCTCCAATTTTTGAAATATATGTTCAACCTATATCTCTTCATTCATCTAGACATGCTGCCAGATCATCCACCACTTCTGAAATCTCCTTTCAAGTTTCTTCTCTACATGCTCTTCTTTTTCTTCTTCTAACCATTACAGCTGAGTCTTCATCAGACAATATGTTGCAAAGTAATTTTTTTCCCAAAGAAACATCGAACAAGTCTTCCTCTATGATCAATAAGATTCTTCTTTGTTTAGAAATATCCTTTTCCTTGGGAATCCTCCTTATTTAGTGATCCATACCTTTGCATATTCTTATATTTGGTTCCATAAAAAAAGTCCTTGATCTTGTAATTCCATGATTCCCACTATGTATTGATCTCCCCCAACTCCTATAGAATTCAGTTTGCATCTTGGTTTGTGGCTTTCCAAGTTCTCACACCCACCATATTGTTATCCCAGGTTGAGATGACTTGTGGTGCATTCATGGAACTCTTCTCTTCTAACTTGAACCCAAGCTCAACCCACATATATGTTTTCTTCTTCACTTGCGGTTGGTCCATTGACATGATCTCTCATATATCCCAAGACTTGTTGACTGGCGTATGATACAACCAAAGAAAACTTCCTACTCTATGTTCGTCTGAAGTGCACCTTGGTTACTTATTCTACCAAAGTCTCGAGGTTGTGATTTTCCTAATTCATTATTCCAAGTCTGTGGTCTTCTATCACTTAATTTATCCAGTAGGTGGCCCACATGCCACTGAATTGAGCCAACAACACCAACTTTGTTCGAAATTCGACTCTACGATGAACTTTGCAATAAGTTTTGCAATGTGTTATGTGGTCATTTTACCTATCCAAGTGCTTTGGTTCTCCCATGAACTCTTCTCTTGGTCTCCATAAATTTTGTGCCCAAAAACATCCATAAGTTGTAAGTTTGTTTGCAACTCGGCCTGTCAGTCAACACCAACTTTTTTCACAATCTTGATACCAATTATCAACCAAATTTTGTGAGAAAAGATCTCTCTACAATGAACCAATCAACCTCATCAAATTGTTCACCAAGTCTGCATCAAACAATTTTTGATACCATTTTTCACAAAGGTGAAAATGGTGAAGAGATCACGAAACTGTCTTGAAACCTCACTATGATACCATATGTCTTGTGCCCATAGTCTAGGTGAGGATCCAACTCGACTTGGCGCACCCAAGTCACTTAGTACCTATTGTTTTGTTGCACTGCAATGTTTCGTTTCAACATCCTGACCAATGTGAAATTCGTTCACATGGAATATGCCTTTCTCAAGATGCAACCATAGTCTTCCATGAGCCAATTATGCCAACTAGACTTGATTTCTTTACTTAAACAAATACACAGTTCTTATACTTAGCCAATTACGCAACCAAGGACATGCTACCATTCAAACACAAGAGACAAAAATATGGTTTGCTGGCACAAGATATTCCTAACACCCATATAATAATTTATATACAAATATTGTTACAATGCTTAAAAGAGAAGATCCTCTCGCTCAATACACAAGAGATACAAGAATTCGTCTAAGTCACAAATGAATTTCCTACTAGCCCACACGTTTGTCTCCCTATCTCAACCCGAGACTGATTGTGGGAGTCCTTTGTCCATCGCGTGAACTTCCTTGATTGACCTTCACACCTATCAAGAGTGTGCCCTACCCAAGACACCCAATGAGACATTGATCCCATCTTTCACACTTTTATTTCATATTTGTTGCACTTCATCACCTCAACCTGAGTCGTTTCTTGTCCAACTAAAGTTTGTTTGTCTTCCTTGTTGTGTTTGTCTTTCTTCCTCCCATCATATATATGCATCCCATCATCTTCAATTCTAGTCTCCATTGTAATAAATGGCTTGCCTCCATCTTATAAGCATTTTATTAAGACTTCGCAAATAACCGATAAGTTATCAAATGTAACTTTTGATTCACTTAGTGAATTACTAGATCAACATAGTAAATATTTCGGAAAACAAAAACAGTCAGGAAAAGATCTTCTTTTCACTAAATCTTAAAGTTATAAAGGAAGAGGAAAATCAAATTTTGGAAATTTTTAGAATCAGTCTTCTAATCCAGGTCATGGAAGAGGTCGTGGTCAAGGTAGAGGTCATAGCAATTTAAATCAACAAAATTTTCAAGCTAATCCTCCCAATAACAATACACAGTCAGGAAGAGACAAAAGTTTCAGTCAAGTAAGATGTAAAATATGTTTAAAGATGGGTCATTATGCATCAATTTGTCTTACAAGCAATGGTTAATTTCCAAAGTTTAAGAAGACATCAAATTCAAATTCTCAACAATGATCTCAATATGTAGAAGATCAAGATTACCAAGATGATCAATATGAATATGTTTTTTCAGCATTTCAACATGTAGATTCATTTGAAAATGATTGTAAATTAGACACAGGGGCCACTCAACATATGACTTATCACATATACTATTTTTGGAATTATAAAGACGTTCAACTAAATCCAATTTATTCAACTGATGATAAAACTCATATACCTAAAGGAAAAGGTTTAGTTGAAAATTTTCTCCCTAGAATTGGTGAAAAATAGATTTTAAATGTTAGGTATGTAGCATCATTTAAGAAAAAAATGTTATCCTTAGTCACAATCATACAAGATGGACATCAAATAATCATGCAAGATGGTTTGGTGAATACCAATTTAGACAAGGATAACTTGAAAACAATAATGGCTGGATATGAAGATGGGAAGTTACTAAGAATGAATGGGAAAGTCATCCAAAGAAAGAAAGAGGTTGCAACAATTGTGAATTCTAAAATGTCTTCATTCAGATTATGGCATTTTCGATTTGGTCACTTAAACTTTGATAGTCTCTTGAAACTTAAGTCCCAAGATTTGGTAAAGGTTTTTCCAACTTTCAAGAAAGAAAATTCCAAGTGTGAAGATTGTATTTTAGGCAAGCAAAAGCGAGAAGATTTTCCAACCAGATCATGTCAAACAACAAAGTATTTGAAATTGATTCACGGTGATATATGTGGTCCAATAGAATATTCTTTCGGTGGATGTTGATACTTTTTATTTTTTATTGATGACCACACTAGAATGACATGGGTGTAATTTTTAAATGCAAATTCTGAAGCTTTTGAAAAGTTTGTAAATTTTCAACACATGGTTGAAAATGAAACTAGAGAAAAGATTGATTCTTTAAGAACTGATAATGCAAGTAAATTCACTTCAATTGAATTCAATGATTATTTTCAAAACAATGGAATTAAGAGGAAACAGACAAATTCCTATAATCCATAGGAGAATGGAGTTACTGAAATGATGAGCATATATCTCATGGACATGGCACGATATATGATGCATTTTAAAGGGTTGAGCACAAAATATTGCGCTGAAGTAGTCCATACTACAGTTTATCTCAGAAATTGATCACCTACATCATCTTTAGATGGAAAAACACCTTATGAATCTTGGTATGGTTTTAAAACCAAGGTAAATCATATTATAGTTTTTGGCTCAACATGTTATGCTTTAGTTCCTAAAAAAAAGAGGACTAAATTAGAAAACAAAAGTATGAAGTGTATCTTCATTGGATACTCTAGTGAAAAGAAAGGATATAGATTACTTTGAGATGGAAAATTCATTTTCAGTAGAGATGTCATTTTTGATGAAACTGAATGTAACAGTTTAGATGAGATTAATCATTTGCTTAGTCATTTAGAGAAGATAAAAACAAAGGGTAAAGGTAAGTTGAACAAGTCAAAGAAAACATTTTGGTTTTAAAAAGACTTTGTTTCTTTAAAAGACATCTCTTTATCAAAAAGTTCTTTTGATTCATCTGATAATGAAAAAACAAAAGACTCTTATGATACTGATTCTTGAAAATGATCATCTCCAACCTCATGTACTTCAGATGAAAGAAGAGCCTCATTTTTTGAAAATATTCTTTTCAACAATAATGGTCATTTAAATCCACAATCCCCTCAACATAAGAAGCCAAAGTGGGTCGAACAACTTCTCAAATATGTTTATTCAGATGAAATGAACAAAACATGAACTAGGGGATCTTCAAGAGAAGAAGTTAATTTTTCTCATGTTTCCATTGAACCTACTTCTTTTGCTAATGCATCTAAACATAAAGAATGGCAGGAAGTGATCATTAATGAATATGATTTAGTACTTGGAAATGGGACCTGGAACTTAGTTGACTGTCCACATGATGTTAATCAAATTGTTTGTAAATGGGTTTATTGAGTAAAGTTCTATCCCAATGGTAAAATTGACAAGTACAAAACAATACTTGTTGTAAAAGTTTTTCTCAACAGGAAGGAATTGATTATGAAGAAACTTTTGCACCCACAACTAAATGGAATACTATCAGAATGGTTATCAATTTGGTTGCACATAATGGTTGGAAATTACATAAAATGGATGTCAAAAGTTCCTTCCTAAATGGATATCTAAAGGAATGTATTGTCATGACTCAACCACAAGGTTTTGAAGCTAAAGGAAAATAACATAAAGTTTTCAAACTTGTAAAGGTTTTATATGGTTTGAAGCAAGCTCCTCTAGCTTGTTATGCAAAAATGGATGAGTACCTACAAAAGGTGGGTTTTCAGCGGAGTGAATCAGATGATATATTGTATTTTCGAATGCAAGATAAGAACATGGTGATACTTGTACTCTATGTTGATGACTTAATAATAACGGGAAATAATGAATCTCACATCAAACAGGTTAAGGAAAAACTTAAATCAAGGTTCAAAATGAAAGATTTAGGGACACTTCATTATTATATTGGAGTTGAAGTATCTCAACATCGTAACCAAATATTCTTTAGTCAAACTAAGTATGCCACTAAATTGTT
Organism: Picea engelmannii; assembly: GCA_009831015.1. Classification (NCBI taxonomy): domain Eukaryota; kingdom Viridiplantae; phylum Streptophyta; class Pinopsida; order Pinales; family Pinaceae; genus Picea; species Picea engelmannii. Next base: position 590,601 of record ML778822.1, on the reverse strand, counting down.
AAATAAATTTGGCATGGAAGATTGTAAACCTTTTCTTAGCCCCATGGAGCAGAAATTGAAACTTTCAAAATTTAAAGGGGTAAATTGGTAAACCGTAGAAAGTAAAGAAAATCGGTTGGAAGTCCAATTTATTTGAAAAATACTCAACTAGATTTGTCATACTTAGTTAATATATTTTCAAGACTTATGCAGAAACAAAGGGAATGTCACTGGAATTCAGCAAAAAGAGTACTAAGATACAATCAAGGTACAAAAGACTTTGGTCTTCTCTATAAAAGGAACAAAATTTTTACACTTGTTGGATATTCAGATGTTGATTTTGCAGGTGACATTGATGATAAAACATCCACTTTAGGTTATTTAATGATTATGGGTTCAACAATGGTATCTTGGAATTGTAAAAAGAAGACAAAAATTGCAAATTCTTCAGCAGAGGTAGAGTACATATCATCTTGGGAAGCAACATGTGAGATTGTATGGCTACACAGAATTTTATAGGATCTTGGTGAAAATCAGAAATCACCCACAACCTTATTGATCGATAGTCAGTCATCAAGAAATATGGCCAAGAATTCATTATTTCATTCAAATACTAAACATGTTGACACCAAGTACCACTTCATCATATCACTCATCATCAAAGACATCATCAAGCCTCAGTTCTATGTAACATAACTCCTCGTTATAGCGACAAACCTCTTATAAAAAGTGCAAAAAATAATAATTTATGAGCATGTGTGCAAGGGTAACCAAACATTATACTTTGTGCCACCACATGACGACGAATCATGATGCATGCAACTGCGATATCAACATAAAGATCTAAGATGCACATAAACCTATGCAAACAATGAACAATAATCAACTGGCAAATAATAAGACTGACTACCCATCTGTCCTACCCTGCAATGGTTAGGACCTCCAAGACACATAATAAACACTCAAGTCCAGGTTCCCATCGATTTTAAACATTTAAGGTGGGATGACGACTGTTCTGAGGAACATGGAGGTGTCTACATCCCGCCCGACACAAGTAGACCAAGCAAATATTGTTTACAACCAAGTATAACCATTACTTAATATTAAACATCAATAATTTAGAACTGAATCTCTTGCTCAAAACAAAACAATTTAGTACAGTACAATCTAATTATCTGTAACACCATTTTGGTATGAACAACTATACTAGGAAGATCAATGAACTCCAAAGGAAACATAGCCATCATAACTACAATTTATATATAGATAAGTTTGATTTACTGACTCAATCAATAGGTTTATGAGCTTGAACTATAGACTTAACTTCATAAAGTTTTAAAATCCTCAACCGCAAAGCCTAGTTAAGTTCCCAAAATTTCTCACCTAAAAATTGAAATTTTTAAAAACTTTTTGACATAGCTAAATACCTAATTACAACTCAATTGTGCAATTAATATCTTGAACCATTATAATAATATTTTTATACACCAACATAAGACTAAATATATTAAGTTATTATCTTCAACTATTATAACACTGCTTTTATAGCCCATTAATGTTCTATATGGCCAAACTTTAAACATTGCATAGAACCTATGTATGAAAAACTTATTCCACTACTAAAACAACTATGGCATGTTTGCATGCATGCATTAAGATATTCATTGCTAAGAGTCATCTTCACAACTACACAATCAAACGGAGCAGCGCCAAAGCCCTAAAGAAAAGCAATTGTCTAACCATCCTAATTGATTCGTTTATGAAACTTGAAAAACTAGTACATAGTGTGCTCCATAACATTATCACGATAAAATCATAACCATATTGCATTTTATATTAAATAACTAAATAAAATGACAATCACCTTACCCGTTACATGTTATCTATAACAATTACATATCATTACCATAAAACGATGACCACATTAACATTAACATTACCAGGAGTATTAGCATTAAGATAGATTTAGGATACTTCATATGTGTGAACTCCATGTTGAAGACTAAAGGAATTAAAAACTCCCTCATACTTATCGCAACATTAAAATGTTTTAAAATTGATAATAAAATATTTTTTTTAAGTAGATATCGAAATATTTTAATTATGGTATAGATTAAAATATTTTTGTTATTAATAATTTTTTAAATACCATGTATTAAGTCTACTTCAACGTAAAATTAATTACAAATCTCCTTTATACTAGACTGAAAACAATACCTCATAACCCAATGAACAGATAAATCAATGAACGGATAAATTAATAGTTAATGTAAATAAATCAAAGAATATTTAAAATTACATATCAATATTATGTAAAATTGCTAATAATCAATTGATTCTGATCAGGTGATAGTACTTCAAATAAGTTATGTGGAGCGTATTTAAAGGTTGATCCCAACAATCAATTCCTAAAGACATGTGACACAATGCTTATAAATTTAATTTTTTATACAAGGATTTCCAAGCAGATAATGATTAAAACATAAGTATGGGATCGACGGTGAATTGAAGTGGCACATTCTTTTCTCTGCACATGGATATTCAGGCCCACAGTTTATAATATATAAACACCCACAGTAATACCAAAATGCCCACAGTGATATATAAATGCCCACAGTAATATATAAACGCCCAGAGTCATACAAAAATGCCCACAATGATATATAAATGCCCACATTAATACAAAAACGCCCACAATGATATATAAACGCCCACAATAATATATAAACGCCCACAGTAATATATAAATGCCCACAGTCATACAAAAACGCCCACAGTGATATATAAACGCCCACAGTAATATATAAACGCCCACAGTAATACAAAATGCCCACAGTGATATATAAATTCCCACAGTAATATATAAATGCCAACAGTGATATATGAATGCCCACAGTAATTTATAAATGACCATAGTAATACAAAATGCCCACAGTGATATATAATTGTCCACAGTAATATAAAATTTCCATAGTAATATATAAATGCCCACAGTAATATAAAAATGCCCACATTGATATATGAATGGCCACAGTAATATATAAACACCCACAGTAATACAAAATGCCCATAGTGATATATAAATGCCCACAGTAATATATAAACGCCCACAGTAATATAAAACATAGTCATAAAAATGCCCACAATGGGTACATGAACGCAGTAAAAAATGCAGGAAACGGTAGGTAAAACGTAGGATTAAGTGGTCGAAAATCGTGTGGGTATCCTCCCCAATCGCAGAGAAATAGAAACAAAAATAAAATGCAGAGAAGGTTGTTGAATCGAGGGGGTATATTCCACTGAAACACATGGAAATGATAACAGAAAAACGCAGAAAAAAAAACGTAAGGCACAGCTGTAGATCGCACAGAACCAAGGAAGGTAGGCAACGTCGAGGTCATAAAATCTCTTTTATCCAATACCGACATGCAACAATAGAGTAAGAAGAAATATTTTTATAACCGTAACACAATTACAATCGCCGAGGAACAGAAAGGAAAACCAATCAATCTGACGAGAACCCATGCAAAGTTAAGCGAAGTAGTTTTGATCTCACAAGCAAAGATTAAAAAAAAATGCTAATAACAATAAGAGAGGGCCAAGGTCGTAGTACCTTCTATCATGCAAAATGAAAAACATACAGTTGCCTGATCGCCTGCTCCAGGTGACGTCCGCGCGCTCCAGGCCACTCTCGCTCGCCGACCGTCGAGACCTCACCGGTACCTCCCAGCCAATGCTAGGGGTAATCTGCTTCCCCCTTAGCTCCCTGAGCCGTAAAGGGGCCACACACTATCCAGATGGTATGTCTAGCTCCCAGCTCGCCTCACAAGGCTGAGTTACCACTCCTCTCCGAGATGGGAAATCCCAACACCTCACAAGTAAATCAGTCAAGTCACTAATCTGCCAGTGTAACATTACGCTAACAGTCGATCCCCTTCTTCCTTCTCCTTCCTCTCTTTTATAGAGTTTTAGAACTTCCAAAATTTCCCTAAATCTCATTTAATTTAAGTTTTAATAAAATCCTTCTAACAATTCTCCTTCGTACAAGTGTCATTCATCCCCCACATTCCTCCAATAATTATTTTCTTTAATTTAATAATTTGTATTATTTCCCTCACCCACCTAGAGTTACTCCTATTTTTACTCCTAGTTTTCCCTAGATTCCCTTACAGGTTTGAAATACTTTCCCTAAAATGAGGTTGCTAATTTAGTTCAATTGAGAAGGTTCTTAATTGCAGATTCTTTACTAAGTTGACCTCTCTTTTTACCATAAGTTCCCCTCTTTCCCTCTTTAAGTTACCTCCATTCCCTAGTTTCCTAAATGTTATAATTTCCCTCTTTCCCCTTTTTATTAGAGCTGAAAACAATAGTTACAATTTAACCCCCTTTTCCCTTTTATTATTAATTCAACATCTTTTTAAACTATCAAAAATTAAAAATAGTTAAATTCTTCTTTATATTTTATATCCACAGCTTTTAATTAATTTCTTACTCTCTTCATTTTACCCCAAAAATTTATAAAGACCAAAATTATTACTTAAAGGGTTTTCATTTTAAATTTTACTAATTTAAATTTTTAGAGATGTTTTCTCAAGGGTAGACAAAATTTTACCCCTAGCAATGTTTCAGAATTAGGACTTAGATTCTGAACTAGGCGACATTTAATTAGGGAACTTGTTTTTAAAATTTCTTAATGTGTTGTCTGTCTTAGGGCCATCTAGGTTCCTTTCTTTATCATCATCAACGCGACGTGCCCTTCAGGATGCACTACGTGCTCCAAGGGTGCCACTCACCTCTTTTGTTTCTTTTGCGCGACGTTCCCTTCAGGACGCACGACATGCTCCAAGTGTACCACTCGCCCTTTTGTTTCTTTTGCGCGACGTGCCCTTCAGGATGCACCACGTGCTCCAAGGGTGCCACTCGCTTCTTGACTGATTGGTAGACATCAATAACCCTTGGAGTCAACACTCCGCCAGGTGAACTTGTCAGAGACTAATGGATTCTAAGGAATAAGGCCCCCTCCTTATTGCATGCCCCTTAGAATCATCACGAGCAACTGCCGCAATTTTCCCTCACGACATCGTGGGTTCTCCCAAACTAGGTAATCGTTAACCTACAGTTCGAGCCATGGCGGGAGTGCTAGTAGATTGTGGTAAGGATGTTGTCCACACCTCTCCCTCAACCTCTCTGGTAGTCGTGTGTGGCCCCTTTACTCCATATGTGAGTTCGGTTGGCAAACTATCGTCAGCCTGCATCATCAACAGTCATGTCAGACATGTCCGCATCATATTATTTAATGAAATGTACTAAAATCACAGTAAAACAATCAAAGCCCAATAACACACTCCCTAACTCGATCGAAAGTCCAAGGGTTTCGTCGATGGCTCTGCATCCTCAAGGTCCAAAAACCTGCACACTCAGTAAAATTGAGTCAATAGCACCTGTCTATGAAAATGCAGTAAAACATCATGTCATCTGTCATAATGCATCATAATCAAGGACAAATGTTTTAATATCATAATAGTCTGGATCACTTGCGAGCAAGTGTCCTCAAAGAATAAGTCTTCTCAGTGCGCCAGAGAGGGATGTTACATACACCCCCTCTTGGTCTAAACTTCATCCCGAAGTTTCATAGTATAAATGCCAAAATAAGTGTATCATAGTATCATAAGTCTATCTATAAAACAAAAAAGGAAACTGTTGGCGCATATCATATGCGTCCTCCCAGGTCACTGAGTGCGGACTATAATTGTCCCACTAGGTGATGCAGGAGCATTCACACACCATCAAGCGAGACAGCGCGCACGGAGAAAGAACCTACAGCTGGACAGCGCCAGCATGCACAATTTTGAAATGCTTTGGAGATTGTTGCGCCGTCGTTTGGACGGGCATTCAAAGCCGAGCGCAGTTGTATCGTATTTGTAGATATGAAAGCATTTATTAGAATTAATGTTGTTAGATAGAAATTAATTATAGATTAGACAGTTTTAGCTTCAGAGAGGGAAAACGGAGTATAGACACCCTCCCTTGTATCATTGTAA